>OY829913.1:175888179-176102432 GCA_963691935.1 Nephrotoma guestfalica
CTGTCAAATACTAATGCATGAAAATCCTAACCACAAAAAAATCACCCTTTATATATATATATATATATATATATATATATATATATATATATACATATATATATATATATATATATATATATATATATATATATATATATATATATATATATATATATAATATATATATATATATACATACATATATATATATATATATATATATATATATATATATATATATATATATATATATATATATATATATATATATATATATATATATATATATATGTATATATATATATATATATATGTATATATATATATATATATATGTGTGTGTGTGTGTGTGTGTGTGTGTGTGTGTGTGTGTGTTGTGTGTTCAGCAATATCTAAACAAACAAAACGATCATGTTTGGTTAGAATGCAAATGAAAAGACAATTTATATCAGCGAATTGCTCTGTGAAAGCAAGCGCCTGTATCAGTGATGGTTTGGGTCGCGGTAACTGCCACAGGACGCTCAACACTTGTTTTCATTGAACAGGCCGATTGTAAAGGTAAATCAATAAATCTACCTTGAAAAGATTTTAAACAATGCTTTGTTACTTTGCATACGTAAACAATTCGGTAGAAACTATTGAACGTTTCATCAAGACTCAGCACCATCCCATAAAGCTCGTGAAACTCAACGTTTTTTACATTAAAAAGTTCCCAGCTTCATTTCTACGCAACAATGGCCACAATATTCCCCGGAAATCCATTGGATTTTGCCATATGGTCCATTCTGGAGGCCAAAGTATTAACTAAAAAATATGAGACGGTTGACGCCTTAAACATTGTTCTTCGCCGAGAATGGGACAAAGACCATCAGACCGCATTGGTACAGCGTGTGAAACCTTCACAGACAGACTCGATGCTATTGAGCCGTTCCACATGGGGCTTCAAAGAAGCCGCTTCATCTTCGTTTCATTCTCCATTTACCTATAAAACCGGTTTTTATTGCGACTCATTTTTCACCAAAATGTTTTCGGTGAGGCCGAACTAACACAAACAAAATTGAAATAAAAAAAAATTCATGGCCATTTTTGACATGTAGATTTTAGTTTAAATTTCATTTTCGAGAGAGATACATTTTTTTTTTATCTAAATATAAAATAAGGTTTTAAAGTAGTAATAAAAAGATTTTCGGTACATTGCGGCATGTATTTTTTAATTTTATTTTATTTTTCGAGTGTGTAGTTATAAAACAATAAAAAAAATTTGAGGTGATATCATTTGTAAAATACGTTGATAAATCGAAAAATTTACATATCATAAATAAATATATTTAATTATAAACAGAAGCCGGCTTCAAAATGAAGCTCCGTGTGGAACCGCCCACTATCGGCGCTAAAGTTGGCTACATCGAACAATCACATATTTTTTGTTAAATTTTAAATGTTTTTACGATATACTGAAGTTTTGAAATAAAAAAATAAAAATTGACAAATTTTTAGAACATTTTTAATTGGTTTTAGTTGATAAGACTACGGGTGCACCCTGTATATATATTGTATATATACCTATACATACATACATATATATATATATATATATATATATATATATATATATATATATATATATATATATATATATATTTATATATATATATATTTATATATATATATATATATATATATATATATATATATATATATATATATATATAAGGGGGGGGTCATTTGGAAGCATTTATCCCATTGAACTGATGTCCTAAGTACCACGGTAACTGAGAAATGATATTTTTATGTTTTTTTAATTACCCAAAACCTCGCCATTAAATGGTCATAACTTTATTTGTTTGGAGTAATAAAGGCACGAAATAACTTTTATTGTATTGTGCAATGTGATTGTATTCAAAATTGATTAATTGATTGATTGATTGATTTTGAATGTACGACCAAGTTCTTAGGCTTGAGTTCCCGGATGACGCCGGGTCCACCGTACACCCTTTTTTACACATAACAAAACCGAAGGATTGGATAGGTTAGTTAAGTGGGACAGAATCGGCCCGGTTACAGACACCTAGGTATAGCCGATAGTTAGTAACACAAAGACAACACAATTCTAATCTACTAGATGAAGGATAAAGGCTTAATAGGTTAATGGATAACGATGGTATTGGACTTCAACATTGCTTCTTTAAAACAGCAACCTAAGAAAAAATATTATTATTTGCATATTAATATTATACATGCATTTGGAATTTTCCTGAAATTTAATTCTATTAATACTTTTCGGCTTCCTAACCAAAATTGGTTGACTCGACCCGTTACAGACACCTATGTAAAGTTGTTAGTAATAAAATAACAACACAATTCTAAACTACACAATCAGCAATTACAATGAAGCATTAATTCACAAGCATCTGTAAATTTCCTGAAATTTAATTCTAAATTCATATTTTCCGGCTTCCTAAATAATTGAAATATTTATTAATTTAATCATTCTGCAACTCCGCAACTTACAGTAGAATTTCCTGAAACCAAAGTTATTTGAACTATATTCAAAATAACTCTAAAATTCATTAGTATTTAACCGTTGAATTGGGCGAACACGAAATAGCAAAAAAAAAACAGTTTAACTAGATTAACTACCGGATTGCATTCAAATATCCCTTAAAATATTCATCCATTAAAATATCCTAAATAATTTAGAATTCGCAAAAATTTCGTATGTTTACTAAAATTTTTTTATAAAACTGATGAATTTTTCCGGACGCCCATCCTTTTTCACAAGGAAACAAATACATTTATCACTACTTTTGCACTAGTTCTGGAACTTCTTCTACGTTCGCTGAGGATATATCACATACAATTAATCTCAGACATGACACATGCGACTCGTCTATGACTTGTCACCTCGTATTAGACTTGTCATAAACGATTCATCTCAGACTGGTAACAAACGTAAATTAATAATTAGTGTGTCGTCAATGGCTTTCCTGCTGGAAGGTAATATTTAAGTAAAGGCAACTAGATAAAATTTGAAAAAATTATTCTAAAATGAATGATAAATAAGTTTATTTTATAATTTTTATAATTAAATATAAATCGTACCAGTATCTTAAAAGAGGGATAATATGTACTCGTATATTAAATATATTTGAATGAGATTTCCTGAGAACCGAATAATTTTAATATAATAGCTCGGCACTGTACATGTAGATTAATATTTAGGGTTGATTTGAAATTGGGAATTAATAATTATAACTCTTGTAATAAAACAGTCAAGATTGGCAACGTTGCATTTTATGACAAACATCCAGTCGTTGGTGTATTGAAGTATACAAACCTTCTCTTTCTTTTGAATAATTATATTAATTATATCAAATATTTCTAGCTTTTCAGTTACATAGATATAACGAAGTTGCCGATAAACAATTCTTTATGTTAAGATTGTTAAAATCCCAAATCCAATGCAAATAATATTTCTTTTTATAAAGCAAAAATATCGCTAATAAGCTGTGAGAAAATACTAGTAACCCATTGAGTGTCACAAAAAGGCAATTTTGCGGTAAATAATAGGATTCGTTACCAACTCCAACATAGTTGCAATTAATCTTGCAAAAATGATGGATTATGAAGGAAATACAATATAGAAAACAGCTAATCATAAATTACCTACACTATATTCTCAATGCATAGAAGAAATACGGAAACGGAAAATTCTATCGCTAATCAAACCAAAATAAAAATATAACAATTTATTACACAAACGCTGAATAATAGGATGAAGGAACATCACCAAAATAGCTCTCTCCGAAAATCTCCGAAATCAAAGCGTGGAAGAAACCACCTCTACAAACAATCGTAGTAAAATGTACCAAGAGAATTATGCAATGTCCATCCAGGAGCTAAAATTACCTCGAAACGATCCCAACAGACGGCATGAATCTTCCAACCATGAAACCACTACCATCCACCAAGCGACCTCCTGCTAACACAACCATTCAACAAAACCACGCTTCACAAAGCCGTGACGAATCCATGGCAGATCACAAACGAACCATGGCAACCCTACAGCCCAAAAACTTCAGCGTACGACCGATCATACCAAAACTCCCAAAATGATTCAGCCCCCGCCAAATCGACGGCAAACTCCAACAAAAACACCCGAAGCATTCAGCAAAGAAACCAATTTGGACATACAAATCCAACATTCAGGCAATGATTCAATACAAAACTGCAAATCCGCCCGCATACACTAACAAATGAGAACTACCTCAAGCCCTAAACAAAACAACTCAAAACAGTCAAAGATACCTTATAAATACAGGTAACGACAGAACACACATGAACACAACTCTCCGCAAGTTGAGAGAAACGTTCAACGAACAACCATCACAAACCGCAGACATCGATCCATTACTCACCATGAACGAAACCCATTCAAATCACTCCAAATATCAAAAAAGATTCACTGCAATACAGCTGCAGCACATCCTCGCCGCACATCCTGTGTAAACCAATCACACACATACACCACTCGTCAAAATCTAATCCAGTTTTCGCACCACAGAGAAAAAGTATAACCCCCTCCCAATCGCCAAAAATATACATTCCTTTATATGTACAATATTCATTTTGCGCGATCTCGACCTGCGACAACATCCACCTCTTGCCGATGACGCCAACCCAGGTCGACAAGGAGAGGTCAACGTCAGCCGCCTCTCCACAACGACGGCAAAAAATCTCACAAAGTTAACAAAAGTCTAAATTATTATACATATAACAAATCAACAAATTATGAACAATTAAAGTCTAATCGACTTTCCCAATTCACAAATTGAATCATCCACATTCAAGAACATTTAGTGCAAATCCAAAGAAATTCGCCCATTTAGACAACGTAATACGAAGTCTTAGTGTAATCCACTACAAAAATATAAATACAACCGTGAGAGAGCAGAGAATATTATACGATCATTTTGTTTATATTTTGCGCATCCCATAACCATATTTTCAATTATATGTATATCCTTAAATAAAAAAATTAAAAGAAATAAGGATTTCAGTACAATGCAAAAAAGACTTGATATCCAAATTTTAAATTAGCTTTTTGGTCGTGATTTGTTCAACTTTTCCAAGAAAATACCATCTACTCATATAACGAAATTCAACAAAATCACTGTGTACATAAAAAACTATACGTATGCGAGAGAAAAAACAAAATTATAAAAATTAGAGACCACGACAGTATTTTTCATAGAAACAGATTACATAGAATGAATGCTAGCAACTATCGTCAGAAACTGTTTCATACCACAACAACACAAATAACTCATCCATACGATTCATTGATTATTATGTAATAAAATATAATGTATAATGTAAAATAAAGTAATAAAAATAACACTTATCTTAAGCATCCTTTGTAAACAAAAAAGTCCTACAAATTGAATATTAACATACAATGCGTACGATGCATTCAAACAACGGTGTCGAAAAACATATAAACGAAATTGTTATATACATATCCTACACCATTGCAAGCGCACCGCACACAAATTAATATATTAACACAATACGTATAACTTTTCACTTTACTTATTACTTCTTTACACACAAATTATTATTAATATTATTATTTATTTATTTCATAAGAGATATATTAATAAATAATATTATGATTAATATTATAATTAATCAATTATTAACACATATTTAAACTATTTATTTATTTATTTAAAGGAGAGACAAAAATCACGTCTTTCCTTTACGACGTTCAATCGCCGACCGCGTATCATAAAAATTCCAGATAATAATAAAATAAATAATAATAAATAAAGGAAATAATGAATCACAGGACTTTGTGGCAACTTCGCAGCACGAAAAAATCGATTGTGGGTACGTTCACATTCTGGCAACCAACAAGTTTATTTCGAATGTCGATTTCAATCAAACCTTAAATACGGAATTAAACATAACTTCAAAGTTTTCTCGCATAAAATTTAGTTTAAAATTCTTCCAATCTCCAGTTTTGTTTTTATTGAACTGAGCTCATTGCTTCAAGAGTCATTGACTTCATTCCAGTACTCCACTAAAAATGTATTATTAAATCCCATAATATTACCCATAAATCTAATTTGTATATAACAACGGATAATTATCAGATTGGGATCATCTATTCTGCATCTGGCAATTTTAATTCCAAACAGTTACATTTTATAACCAAATTTCATCGTCAACTTAATCTAACAAACATGAAAAAAAAAATAATGTTCGATAATGTACAGCTCGATACAGTGTACAATCTACATAATTATTGTTTCAAACAAATTCAGATTTGCTCAACCTATAAGTGATTAAATGATAAATTGAAATTATAAAACTGTGCCAGTACACACTTGCTTCATTTTTTACATTCACATCGTTGCCGCCCGCCATAGCAAAGTAAATAGAGCGCTTGCTTTGTAATTCGTTCGATTTTTGGTGATGACAAAATACAAAAATTATGACTGGCATTGCGGATTGTATTTATATCTCGAGCCTTTTTGTCGGTTTTTTTTTTGTTTTTGTTAAAACAAATATTTTAACAAAATAAAATAACAAAAATACATAATACAATTTCAAATTAGAAAATATATAAATTATTAAATTCACAATTTCTGAATAGCAATTCAAAATTTTTTGAGAACGCAAAAAATTCAAACTATCCCTATGGTTAAATTATTTTAAATCCTATTCTCAAAAAATTGCAATATAGCATTGAACTTTTGAGATTTCCAAAAAATAAAGTATTCCCATACATATATATTTATATATGTATGTTAATTATATACATACATATATATTTATTTATATATTTATATAGATATATTTATAATCACATATTTTACGATCACGTGCAGATCATCTTTCTTAACAGAACGTGTGGTTTATTGTTTTTCTTAAAATTAAATGACATACAACAACAACTAAATTTGAACGCTGTTTCAAAGAACACATGTTTTTTAATTTGCATACATTTTACTTTTTTGTTTTTTCATTCAAGAGACAAAAATCAATATTATTTTATACGATACAAAACGATACAAGATAACACGAAAAGCGAGACAGTGGAAATCTTTGTATAGTTAGCTCATTCAAACCTATGCGTGTGGTATATTTATGATCGCCTTGATTACCTCATGAAAGTAATCAACTTTTGGGCGATTATAGAAAGATTTTCTATGATATAATTTGAAATCAGTACTCGTGGCGGCATCCTAAATTTCATGTAGAAAACTACATTGTATTACTAGATAAGATTTTTTATACTACGATCAATGCTATACTAGTCGAATGAATAGAACACTTAGAATTGTTATTTGGAACGCGAATGCATTGCCATAGCATGTTCTAGAGCTAGAAATGTTTCTAAACTAGAAAAACTAGATATATGTCTTGTATCGGAAACTCATTTAACAGAAACTTCATTTATTAAAATACGTGACTATGAATGCTACCACGCTATTAATACAGGAGGAAACGCTAAGAAATTATGCTATCAATAAAAGGGATCTCAGTATCTCCTCTATTTACTGACTTCCACACCATCAGTTAAAAAAAGAAGACTACAGTCGACTTTTTAAATCACTAAGACCAAATTTTATCATAGGCGGTGATTTTAATGCAAAGAATACCTATTGAGGATTTAGACTTACAACCTCTAAAAGAAAATAGTTATTTAATGCAGCTCGCGAGAACAACTGTGAATTACTCTTTGACGATAAATCCACATATTGGCTTGCTGACATACATAAAATACCAGATCTTCTTGATTTCTTTGTAACAAAAGGAGTTTTAGAGGACTACACGTGCATTGAAAATAGTGAAGGACTATCATCTGACCACTCACCTGTGATCATGACTCTGAGTACAATGATAATAAAAAAAATATAATTCACCTAAATTAACAAACAATAAAACCAATTGGGATTTATTCAAGAAATTAGTGAAAGAGCGATCAACTCTCGGTGAACCCATTCAAACGAAAGTTTCCCCATTGGGAAAGTTCACCGATTTTTTATTCCAACGGTCCTCTTGAGCTCAGACAACTAGTTAAAGATAATCGGAGAGCCCATAGAATCTGGCAGCAGGCTCGTGCTCCGCAACACTAAAATATCCTCAATTTTTTGTGCAACAATTTAAAACAACTAATAAAGGAAATAAAGAATGAAAGCGTAAATAAGCGATTTCGAGGTCTTTCTGAACTGAAGGTTGACGATTACTCGCTTTGGAAGCAATGAAGAGAAAGTTTCTCTATTTGCTGCTTCTTTAGAAGAGACTTTTCAACCATTGCCGAGACAAACAGCAAATGAAAATACAACGGTCATGAACAAAGTAGATGATCTTAGCATAAGACATGTGGCCATATTGGAACTTAAAACTGAAATCAATAATAACTTAAGTATCAGAAAAGCTTCAGGATATGACCTAATTACTAAGCAAATTGTGAAAGCGATTCCGGAGAAAGGTTTGCATAAATTAGTTCAAATAATTAACGCAGGAAACGATAAAAAATCATAGAGACCGATATCACTACTTCCGGTCATATCAAAATAATTGAAAAACTCTTGCTGAAGAGACTCAAATCTATAACAGAAGAGAGATGCTTAATTCCACCACACCAATTTGAACAAGTTTACAGAATAACGGATGTCATTGAGGATGTACTTGAGAATAAGAAGATATGTTCCAGTATTTTTTTAGATGTAGCTCTAGCTTTCGACAAAGTGCCAAAGGCTTGAATTTAAACTGCATCGAGATCTGCCTAAGCAATTTTATCAAATTTTTAAATCCTAGATAGCAGATCGACACTTTAGAGTCAAATTTGAAAATGAGTACTCTGAACTAAAAAGAATATCAGCAGGTATACCACAAAGTATACTTGGACTTATTTTGTTTGTTCTTTATACGAAAGACTTATCGAATATTCAAGCAAACTTCAAAAGGCAGTTAACTGTGAGCAACTAGACTAAGAAATGGCGCATCTTATTAAATGAAGCCAAATCAGTACACGTCAACTTTACAAATCAAAATGTAAGCTGTATTCCCGTGGTTCTCAAACCAAATTTCAGATGCAAATGTAGCTAACTACCTTGGCATGACCCTCGATGTTAAGCTAAGATGGAAAGAACACATCAAGAAGAACAACAGGAGAGTTAAACATCAAATATAGGAAAATGTACTGGCTCATCGGTAGAAATGTTGAGCTCTCAATACACAACAAATTGCTTCTATACAGCAAATGCTAAGACAAGTATGGACGTATGGTATCCAACTTTGGGGTTGTGCCAAGAAAACCAATGTACAAATGATACAATGCTTCCAAAATAAAATGCTGCGAGGGATTATGAATGCCCCGTGGTACATTAGGAACGACAACCTTCATAGGGACTTGAAGATGGAATACGTCACCGATGAAATAAAGAAACAAGCAAGGAAACACGTACATGTCGTATCTCGACATGCAAATGCAGATATCCGTCGTGTTTGGACGAGGTTTGGACGCTCCACCAATGGAGCGAGGAGACTCCAAAGGCAAAAACCACTGGAGCTGGGCAGCTTAAATTAGAATAAGAAATTATTGTAAAATGAGTAATCAATAGGTTACTCATCCTAAGCCGAGAAACTAATTTAGCTAGATAAATTACTAAATCATCTCTGAATCAGTTGTAATAATGAATAAATAAAAAAAAATATTAGTGGCAATCGTATTCTATTAATTGCCTAGAATTTCAAGTTTTTATTTCGACTGAAACATACAATAATAGACGTTGTCATAAAAGTGCAATAGGTACCCGGGTACCTCGTCACTCACATTAAGGTAAAAGTGACTCCTGAATTTATTGTACTTATTTAAGAGCCACCCTGTAATAAGGGTTAAAGTATTGGTCATTTCTTTGCAGTTTGGTTACACCCTAGCAATTATTATTATTTTTATTATTCATTCTCATACAATAACAATGGTGGATTATCCAGTGAATTTAATGTTCCTTTCAGGATAATCCAAGTTATTATACATAAATATACAAAAGTTACAAAATTTACATAGATATACAAATATTATAAAAATTAAAGATAACGGAGATTTAGTTCCAAAATTGATTGATTGATTGATTGATTGATTTTAAATGTACGACCAAGTTCTTACACTTGAGTTCCCGGATGACGCCGGGTCCACCGTACACTCTTTTTACACATAACAAAACCGAAGGATTGGATAGGTTAGTTAAGTGGGACAGAATCGGCCCGGTTACAGACACCTAGGTATAGCCGATAGTTAGTTCTTACAAAGACAACACAATTCTAATCTACTAGATGAAGGATAAAAGCTTAATAGGTTAATGGAAAACGATGGTATTGGTCTTCAACAATTGCTTCTTTAAAACGGCAACCTATGAAAAAAATATTATTATTTCACATGCACCTGAAAATATCCTGAAATTTAATTCTAAATTAATACTTTCCCGCTTCCTGATCAAAATTGAATGGTTAAATCGGCTCGGTTACAGACACCTAGGTAAAGTCAATAGTTAGTGACACGCAATAACAACACAATTCTAGTCTACACAATCAGTAATTACTGTTACAAAAAATCTTATTCCTCAAGCATCTGTAGATTTCCTGAAATTTAATTCTTAATTAATATTTTCCAGCTTCCTAAATAATATGAAAATTTATTAATTTAATCCCCCTGCAGCTCCACTACAATAAAATTTCCTGAAACCATAATTAGTTGAATTATATTCAAATATATAGAAAAATATGTGAGGCATCCCAAAGGCAATGGTTCCCGGAAAACTATCAATATTATTCAATACCGGATTGGATATTTCAAATAAATTTAGCTTATTTCGCAAAAATTTCAAATGTTTTATTAATTTTGGCCACCAAAGAATATTCATTTAATTCCCAAATATAACTACACAACACAGGACATATAATGGAACTTTATGGTACCAATGATGGTATGGAGGATAAATTGACACTCTGACGTAATCCTCAATGGAACTAGGCCATCTCTCAACAAATAATGGTTAAATTCGGTGTGCAAAGCTGAATTTAACGAAATTTTGGGATTCTACTATAATAAATGGAATTGTTCTAACCGAAAATTATCCATTCTGGATTTATTTGAGAGAGCTGGGCTAGGATTGTAATAAACTAACTCAACTTGCATTTTCACTCGCATTGTCAACTGGCATTTTGACTTTAACATGCCTATTTGATGAAGTTATAAAAAAAAAAAAAATAAATAAATTTGGACGGGCACGATGGTTATAACGATTATTTCCATGATCTCCGCAAAGAAGAGCTAGTTCTTAATTGGCATCACAACAGAAAAGGAGGGGTTATGGTCTAGAGAGCTATTCCATTCTATCCTGGGATTGAGTTAGCTCTTCAAAATCAAAAGATGACAGAAAATTCGTGTTTGTCTATTTTGGATTCAGCATTTCTAAAGTTCCAACATTTGTTCGGACCACTGAAATTTATTTATCAGCAAATTAACGCCCCTATCCATACGGCAAGGATTGTAAAAGTCTGGATTTCCAAGAAGAACGTCGCTTATTGAAGCCATCAAAGCTGCTTCCGCCAACATTTCTCTTAAAAAAAAAATATAATTTCCTAAAAATATTCGTGTGTAACAATAAAAACGAACTTTTTTACTACATTTTAATGAAAAATACAAAACGGAACATTTCCAAAGCCAACTAGAAAAAAAACTGTCATTTGATTAATGATGAAACTATCACCTTATAGAAAAAAAAAATAGCGATAGAATTCAAAAGAGATGGATATCGGGAATTCCCTTTTTATTTAGTGGATTTAATCTGATGTAACGAAGTGTATCTGAAATAATTTAATTAACCGAAATGCGGGAATCCCTTACGATTCCGCCTAATAGAAGTTCGACTGTTGAGTAAAAAATCACAACCTAAAATGAAACAAATACATTTGTCGGTATTGCGAAATTAACTTTAAATAAACCGGGTTTTTATTTTTCCAAATTTTAAAAACCAGCTTCGACCATCCAAATACCAAATTAAAAGAATCCGTCCCTCGCGAATTGAATATTTCAATTGCGAATTTGGAAATCGCGCAAAACAAGTTTTTTTATTAATGAAATTCATCTAATTAAAATTAAAAACCATTTTCCCTTTGCCATGCCGTAACACATATGAGGTTTCACCACTTTAAATCAGACTACAAGGAATATGCTTATTTATATTATTTGAAATTGAAAATTGAGTACAATTTTCACCATGCATTATTAATAATTAGAGGGGAAATTACTTTAATTAAATAAATTATAAATCTGTTAAACAAACATTAAAAGCAGTTAATAATAAATAATAATAATAATATCCATCAATGTATGTACATATTATATATTTAAATTGTGTGAATATACATAACACAATGACGATCAAGGGACAAATATTTTTGTTCATTATCCATTCAAACATATGTTTCTATATTGAACGGTACTAAAAGGGACGAAAAAAAAATCGTTCATATTATCCGTGTATATATTACAAGCAGGGTTTCTTATTAACAAATTCTACTGTACAAAAAAACAGGCTTGAATATACGTATATATATGTATATAGAAACATATGTTTAATATTCCTTCTTCCATTCTATACACAATGTACATAGCTTCCAAAATGTAAAACTTTCCACTTCACTTATACACACAAATAATAATAACTAAAATCACACAAATTATTATTGATATTATTATTTATTAATAACACATATATATTATTTATTTATTAGTTAATTTATTATTTATTTATACACATTTAAATCAAATTATTTATTTATTTAGAGGAGAGACAAAAAAAAACACGTCTTTCCTCTACGACGTTCAATCGTCCACCGGAGATTTAGTTCCAAAATAATAGAATATTCGATTTAAAATAATTTTTAATATTTTTTTTAAATTGTAAGTAGGTTTCAGATTCCTTTATAAATTCAGGTACTTGATTATAAATAAATGGGCCCATAAACGTAATCGATTTTCTTCCAAATTCAGTTCTAATATCATGCAAATCAATTCTGTTGCAATTTCGAGTTGAATACACATGATGAGCGTAATTAAAGTTTATATTAGACATAAATGAAGATACATTTAAGCTTTTGTACATATAAAGGGTAATTGAAATTCGGTTAATTGAAACTTATATAAGACATTTATGGGCAATATCATAATATCATCTTTGCTATATAATAACCTAGTGGAAAATAGAATTGGCAATCTGTATACTGCTTTTACACTTTTGTTTTGCATAACAGTAACCCAACAAGTGGAGCAATCTTCTTACTTGTGATATTTATGTGATCATCCCAAAACATGTGTTCGTCAAGTGTAACTCCCAAATATTTGAATGAACTGACTCTCTCAATGTTAATCTTACTAACTTCAAATAGAGGTGAACTAGTCATCGATGTATATGTGGAATGAAATACCATATATTTGGTTTTAGATATATTGAGAGCTATTAAATTGGAATTAATGCCATTTAACCTATGATAAAGATCAAAAGATATTATACATATAAAGCAAAAATTTATGAAAAAGTAAGATTTATCGAATTTCGATTATTTCCTTCATCGTCTCATTTTTCAGTAACTTTTTACCATAATTAAGGCACCTTTATGGTTGCGATCGTTCGTTCGTTCGTTCATTCAAACAATTTTTTTCGACCAATCATACTCGTATTGTTTCAAAATAACGGTTTTTTTCTTCTGCATTTTTTCACAAGAGATGATTGGTCGAAAAAAATTGTTTGAAAGTACGAACGAACGCAACCATAAAAGCGTCTTTAAAGCATTTTTATAACTTTCAGGAAGAAAAAAGATTTTTGTGTTTTTTTTTAAATTGTAAGATAAAATAAAAAATAATCTGGCAGCACTGATAAAAAATAATCTGGCGTCTGATGAGATCGAAATTTTTAATAAATTCTTCAAAAATCTCATTAGTTTGGTAGGCCCTTAGTGCAACCTCTTGCTAATTTTTGACTGATTTAATAAAACCACACAAATATGTATAAACTATAACTATCTAATAAAGGGTTAGGGAAAAAGTTCGTGGCCTTTTTTCGGTGACATTGAAATAAAGAATTTTGTTATTTCAAATGAACTTTAATCAAACCAAATATGTGCCATTTTGATTGATGACCTTTTGCCATTTTTCTGGTAGATCCATGATCCCATCGCTGTAGAACTTCTGCAGTTTAGAGACGAAGAATCGAGACAACTCATTTTCGCAGGCCTCTTTTGAATTTAATGTAAAACCATTAAGATTGTTCTGCATGGACCGGAACAAGTGGTAGTCCGATGGCAAGGTCAGGACTATATGGCGGGTGCATCAAAACTTCCCAGCCAAGCTCTCTCAGTTTATGTCGGGTCATCAATGATGTGTGTGGTCTAGCGTTATCATGATGGAACACAACACTCTTTTTGTTGATCAATTCTGGATGTTTTAACTGAATTGCTTGCCTTAAACGCGTTACTTGCTAACAGTAAAGATTAGAATCTATCGTTTAGTCCGGTGGCAGCCTCATAAAGCGCGATTCCTTTCCAATCCTACCAAACACACAGCATTACCTTTCTTGGCGTCAATCCTGGCTTTGATACCGTTTGGGAATCTTCACCTCGTTTCGTCCAAGATCTTTTTCGCACAACGTTGTCGTATCTTATCCACTTTTCATCATCAGTAATCAGCATTTCGCAGATAGAAATCCGGTCCATTAAATTTTTAACTGTTAATTCATGTAGTACCCAAACATCAAGCTTTTTTTTGTATCCAGTCATTTTCAATAGTTTAAAATAGTTTAAAATTGTTTTGTGATCAATATTTAGTTCTTTATATATTTACTTCTTTACCAATTGCATGGCTGCTTATATGCAGGTCTTTTTCAAGTTTCTGCATGATTTCATCGACTTTTCCAGTGGTTGGTCGAATAGAGCGAGGTGCATCTTTGGCATCCATATTTCCAAAACGAAAGCGCTTAAACCATTTCTTTGCTGCTGATTTTGATAAAGTACCTTCTACATAAACAGCACAAATTTTTTCGCAAGCCTGAGCCCCGTTTTTACTTTTGTCGTAATAAAATTGTAAAATATATCGAATTTATTCATTATTTATCTCCATGTTTAAAATTTTGTAACTTTTTATTCACTTCACCGATTTTAATGTTCTGTATCAATGTCAAATTACAAGTTAAAATGTCACCTTTCAAACACACATAAGAATTGCCCGATACGATCAATGGTTCCTGGGATATATGATTGTAAAGCCATCTGCCGGGAAAAAGACCACGAACTTATTCCCCTACCTATTATTATTTATTTAAAACAACAATATTCAAGAATACATTACATAATTAATCACTAATGTTATAAATCTATCAAATAAATGTTTTATTTACTCATTTAGTTAATTTTATTTTATTTATTTTTCATAGTTATTTTTTCTAACTATGCTTAGTTACAAATGGCTATAAATAAATACTCGACTTTAAATTAAACAGATTAGTGTTTATATGAAAAGACTATTGTGTGCTTTCTGTGAAAATGGGTTTATGAATTAGGCATATATTATTTTTCGGTAATTTTTGAAGATACTAAATGGGTTAAGCAGTGATTGGCTCATTCCAGCATCCTTTGGGACTTTGGGACAACATCGGAATAGTTTGGATTTAGCAACATTCCTGTTGTTGTGCTTAAACCTGAGTTTTAAATTCCATATTTATTGTTCTTGGTGTATTGATTACTTGTTTTGCTAAGTTATACTACTGGTAGTTATATGTAAAAACTATGGCAACGGCGGAAACATGTATTGGAGAATTGGTTAGAATATCATAGCAAATTTAATGACACACACACACCCCCCTCCCCACACACGCACACACACACACACACACACACACACACACACAGGCATAGTTTAGGCATATTTCTCTCTAATCTGTATCACCATCCAAAGAATAATCAGTCACCCATAGGATTGAAATGGTTAATCTATAAAAATAAAAAGTGTGGTCGACAAGTGATTTTTAAATGGAGATGGCGGTAATCAAGATTCTTTCGATACGAGATACGAGTAAATATATTTAAGGCTTAATTTTATAAAATCATTAGGATATAATATTATCCAAATTTGGGTAGTCTAATTCTCTAAAAAGAACAAGAATTAATATATAAATATTTAATTCCAAGAGATTCTCCCTATGTAGGTTGTACATAAACATTCCAGTTCTACCATAAGGTTAAACCTGGAGAAAAATCAGTTATTACTATTTCAGATCTTTAAATCCATATGTCAATAAAACTGGGAGAACCCTTGTGCTAAAATATACTATAAGGATGAATGTATAGATTTTGATATGTCAAATATGAATGTTAGTAATGCCATTGAGGAATAAATATATAAGAGGAATCATATGCAGTGCAAATTTTATAATTTCTCTTCCGAGGTTAATCTTATTTTACAGTTTTGATATATTTATATACACAAATTTAACGTTTTTTCTATATTTAACCCATAAATACGTGTCTTATAAAGATATCGGTCTAGTTATTTTATAGTTCATTGTTCTTGTTAAGCTTGTACAGATTTCCAATAGTAAAATAGATTAACCTCGAAACAGAAAAAAAACTTACACTACATGAGTCCTCTTATGTATTGTTTATGTATATATGCTCAGTTACCACCACGTGATTTATTGATTCCTTTTCTTCCGTCTAAAATAAATAACAAACTGTTATCCGAAAAACAAATGTTGCTAATTCGTGCTCCCACATCGATGCCGAGAGAATGCTGATAGGAACATGGATACTATCAAACTTTCCAGTATAATACATATAAATGAGAAAACAGGCGGCACATTTATTAAATATAAGAACTGTTTCTTAAAGTTAAAGCACGAGGCTAGTCATTTTCTACAAATATCACTTCAGAAACAGGAAGAGATGAATACATCAAAGAGTTTATATGTCATGAATGTATTTATTTAGACCCTATAGCAATTACAAAGAATCCCTTACAAAGAGGATACAGTAAATTAGCATTGAACACACTTTGGTGAAAAATTAATCACAGGAGTGATAGGAGTCAAACAGAAGTTGTACGCTCAGAATTAGAATTATACACATTAATATCTTCTCCAGGAAATGAAATTTTTGATTTAATACCCCTAAATAATATTCTCTGGATTAGCTGGAAATATTCCAATGAAGGTTTTTTCAAACCATTAAAACAAGTGTCGCTAGTTATAGGGGCATTTGAAATAGCCAATGCCCACATTAAATTGTATACTGAACTTTCCAAAATATCAAATAATACTACTGTGGGCAAAAAGTAGTAAGACTTAAATTAAGACTTTAATTTAAATTTCGCGCGGAAAACCATTCGTCGACATATTTTTTTTTCTATGTTGGTATGAATGTCAGTGACATCTGTGCCAAATGTCGCATCAAAATAATCATTAGTGTTTAGTATACGCATGTATCTCTGAAGTACAAAAAGTACATTCGGCGATTTTTACAATGAGTGAAATTATTCAACAAAGAAGTTCCATTAAATTGTGTGTGCGGAATCAATTTTGTGGTGCCGAAACGTTTAAAATGTTGCAAAAGGCCTTCAGTGATAATTGTATGTCGCGAGCAAGTGTATTTGATTGGTACAAATTGTTCAAAGAGGGCGGAGAACGTGATGATGACGAACCACGTCTAGGACGGCCTTCAACATCAACTGATGATCAACACGTTAATAAAATCAAGGAATTGGTGCTCAAGAATCGACGATTAACAGTTAGAGACCTTACTGGCATCGTTGAAATATCGGAAGGATCAGTGAAAACCATTTTGAAAGATCATTTGGGCCTAAGAAAAGTGAAAGCTCGATTGGTTGACGTCTGTGAAACAATGCTTTCCGACTACCAGGATATCATGAAACGTATTGTAACTGGCGATGAGTCTTGGATCTATGCTTACGACCCGGAAACAGACGATCAATCGGCCGAATATCGTGCCAAATGTGAGCTGAAGCCGACAAAACCATGTCAAAGCATGTCAAAAATCAAGTTGATGTTGACAGTTTTCTTCGATTATCGAGGTGTGGTGCACTCCGAATTCCCTCCGACCGGCCAAACTGTTAACAAGGAATACTATTTGAGTGTTATGCGTCGTTTGTGCGAAGCTATTCGTAAAAAGAGGCCGGAATTATGGGTCGACAACTTTTGGTTTTTGCACCACAATAATGCATCTTCTTATACTGCATTGGTTTTTTCGTGATTTTTTCGCCAAAAATTCCACCGTTTTGAGTCAATTGAAGACATTAAACGTGAATCGCAACGCGCATTGGAGGCTATTCCGGAAATTGATTTTAACAACTGTTTCGAGGATTGGAAAAAACGTTGGCACAAGTGTATTGAGGCCGGGGGGGGAGGGGGGCGATTACTTTGCGGGGGACGAAATAGATTTGGAGAAATAAATAAAGAATTTTAAAATTATGAACAAAGTCTTATTATTTTTTGCCCACAGTATTATACCTTATTGTGATTTTGTACTGGCTCCGGTAGTTTTATTGGTGATATGTATACGTTGTTTTAAGCATGACAAAAATAAATATTTTAAAATAGCAAAATGTAAGGATATTACGTTGAATGTAGAGTCTGTGTTAAAGTTTTCTTCATTAAAAACATGCTGCTAACTAATGAGAACGATAAATAAAGGATTTCGGGTAGAATACGACTGAAAAAAATAAAAAGACAGAAAATGTAAAAGTTGTTTATAAATTTTTTGGATTTACGTAGCTTACAAAGAGGCTTTGGAAAGTAATAGTAGAAGTATTCGTGCATTTTATTATTTATAGTTATTAAAACTAGTTTTAAGCATAAGCAAGTAATTTATTTTTAATTAGTAATAACTAAAATTTATGGTCGGCGATTGATCGTCGTAGAGGAAGGACGTGTTTTTGTCTCTCCTTTAAATAAATAAATAATTTATTTTATTTTAATAATTTATTTTAAATGTATTAACTAATTAACTAATAAAAAGTATAATATTGATATAGTTGATAATTTTAATAAATAATAATTTCAATAATAATTTGCGTGAATTTAATAAGTGAAGTGAATAGTTGTACGTATTGTATATTTATTTTAATCTGTGTACGGTGCGCTTGTGATGGTATAAAATATATATGTACATAACGTTTTCGTTTATATGTATTTTGATACCGTTGCTTGAACGCAACGTACGCAGTGTATGTAAATCTTCAATATGTATGACTTTTTTGATTCCAATGGATGCCTAAGATAAGTGTTTTTCATTATTTTAATTCATATTTTTCCGAAATAAATTTTAATTATATAAAATATGTATTTAACTGTTTCTATTTGCGTAAACGTGTTAAGAGAGGAGCGTAAAATAAAATACCAGTTCATTTATATGTTTTGGTTTAGTATATTAAATATATACATACATTTCTATTTTTTGTTTTTGCGCTTGTTGCGTGAGTGAGAACTGAGAATAGATTATTATGATCATGCTTAGTGTTTTATAATTTATCCCTTCCAAGTTTCAACTAAAAAAGAATAAACAGGAAATAGACAAATAAAATACATAAAACAAAATTTTGAGGGGATAAATATATGACGAAATTGGATAGAAACTAAACAAGCATGATCGTGGTTATTCTGTACTTTTCGTTTTCTCCTTGACAGATGAATTCATTCATTCATATACACCCATCCTCCGATTTACACGGTAGATTGGTTCCGCGGAAAACGTATTATCGCATTCATATATACAGATCCTTGTAGAAGTATAAATTAATAATTTATTAATTTGAATTTTAGGTTTTAGTGTAAAATTAAATTAAATTTCTTAAATTTCTTATTATTCTTGTTTTGAACGTGAAAATAATAATTTAACGAATTTTGGAACTCTAGTTTAGGACATGTAGAGGTAGGCGGCTGTGACCGAATTGGAATTGTTGGCTTAACTTTATAACTTTGCTATTTCTGCGAATATTTGAATATTTGGAATTACATGGAAGCTACGGAGTACATTTGAAATGCAGTCAAATTTGCTATATGTAGATAGTTTTTCGGGATCATGCACTTTTTAATTAAATTTTTTTTCTAGATTATTTGGAAGACCAAATTACAGGTAAAGGTAAAGGTTTTGGTTATCTTGTTCTAGGTTGGACAAATAATTATCGACGTATGTCGATTATATAATTTATAATTTATTTAATGCTGTTGTAGATATAAAGGGTTATCCAATTCAAGCTTGATAAAGTAAACTTAAAAAAAACACAAAATATTCGGAATGTATTGTAATTTTTATTTCATTTTACAGATTGATCCTTGCCATTTTTAGTTAAACAAGATATCATTCAAATGTCCTCCACGGGACTTCTTACAGGCCTTGATTCTTTTGCGGTAATTTTCAATGACTTTTCGGCACATTTCGGGCGGTATCTCGGCCATTACCTTACGAATATTAGTTTTCAATTCGTCAAGAGTTTGAGGATTGCTTGCGTAAACACGATCTTTCGCGTAGCCCCACAAAAAGAAATCCAAAGGCGTTAAATCACAGGATCTTGGAGGCCAATTGACATCAGCCAATCGCGAAATCAAACGTCCAGGAAATTTCTCTTGCAAAAGATCTCGATTTGCTCGTGTTACGTGACTGGTTGCTCCATCCTGCTGGAACCACATATCGTCAAGATCATAATCTTCGATTTTCGTAAAAAAATAATCGGTTAACATGCGGCCATAGCGCTCAGAATTGACGGTAACGGTTCGTCCATGGTTGTTCTCAAAAAAATACGGCCCAATCACACCACCAGACCACAATGCGCACCAAACAGTGACTTTTTCCGGGTGTAATGGCTTCTCTACAATCAATTGTGGATTTTCTGAGCCCCAAATTCTACAGTTTTGCTTATTAACGTATCCACCAAGCGAAAAATGAGCTTCATCACTGAAGAAAATTTTGTTCGAAAAATCAGCATCGACGGCCTGTTTTTCCAACACCCAATTTGCGTATGTTCTTCGCTGTCCATGGTCAGTTAAATGCTCCATATTCTTAAATGGCAGAATGTCAACTAAATAAATGACAGCGTACTTGACGTTTATCTTTGACAGATGTCGGTATACAGATTTCTACTTTATCAACCTCGAATTGGATAAGAATGTATATATATGTGTGTGTGTATGTATATGTGTATGTATGTATGTATATATATGTATATGTGTGTGTATATGTATATATATGTATATATATATATACAAGAGTTAACTATCGTAGATTAATTTAATATTTTCTGATTTATTTATTTTATAATTAAAGCATTGAACCATATAATTGGGTTATTTGATTATCATGGATCCTACAGATGTGCTAACTACTTATTATTAATTCTGTTATCTTACAGATTCCTGATTACTTTAATAGTTTTATTTAATTTTGGTTGAATTTGTTTAGGTATTGGGGATTCTAAAGCTGTGAAAAACATTCATTATAAATACATTACCTTACAGATTCCAGATTAGCTGTTTTTGGAACCAGTTTTCGTTTGGTCATTTTCTATTTTTATAAATAAACATATTTGTATTAGATTAGGGATGACAAGGACAAGTGACTTTCATAAATATTTTTTTATAAATAAATCCATCAAATCAACAGACTTAGAAGTTAGGAAGGCCGTGCGTGCCTTTCCTGGATTCGATTTATTTTATTTGTTTTAAGAGAACCAAATTAATTTAGTTAATACTAATCGTTACTTTACATTTATTTTATTCAAGTATAATTTTATTATATTGTATATATATTGTCCTAAATTTACTAATGAATTTTAGAGTTATTTTGAATATAGCTCAAATAACTTTGGTTTCAGGAAATTCTACTGTAAGTTGCGGAGTTGCAGAATTAAATTTCAGGAAATTTACAGATGCTTGTGAATTAATGCTTCATTGTAATTGCTGATTGTGTAGTTTAGAATTGTGTTGTCATTTTATTACTAACGACTTTACATAGGTGTCTGTAACGGGTCGAGTCAACCAATTTTGGTTAGGAAGCCGAAAAGTATTAATAGAATTAAATTTCAGGAAAATTCCAGATGCATGTGAAATAATAATATTTTTTCTTAGGTTGCCGTTTTAAAGAAGCAATTGTTGAAGACCAATACCATCGTTATCCATTAACCTATTAAACCTTTATCCTTCATCTAGTAGATTAGAATTGTGTTGTCTTTGTGTTACTAACTATCGGCTATACCTAGGTGTCTGTAACCGGGCCGATTCTGTCCCACTTAACTAACCTATCCAATCTTTCGGTTTTGTTATGTGTAAAAAAGGGTGTACGGTGGACCCGGCGTCATCCGGGAACTCAAGCCTAAGAACTTGGTCGTACATTCAAAATCAATCAATCAATCAATCAATTAGTAATAACTAAAATTTATTAAATAAAACTGATTGTATTAATCCATGAATTATGTGTGTTATTGAACGTAAACCATTTTATAAATATTTTTCTTTTTTTTAAATATTTTGTCCACTTTTTCATATTTTTGTAATTCATTTTCGTAAAATCGTCCGGCTATTGGTAAATTTTGATAATCTTTGAATAAATATGTTACTGGAATTTTAGCTTTCACTTCGGATATTTGAGAAATGTCTGTAGACTAATTTGAAGTGTATCGAAAAAATTGTATATTTACCAACTCGAACATAGCCCCTTTTTTAAATTTTAACTTTCCAAGTGTTGGTTTGTAGAGAGAGCCATTTTTATTGTACGATGTTTACTTCGGGTATAATCATCTACAATATCCTGTATTATATCCACCGATTTATTGGACCCCCGGTAAGTAAACCTTTTCCACATGCTTTGTTTCATTGTTCGATTTAATCGTTCCACTACACTAACTTTTAATGGGCTGACTGAAAAATAATGATTAATTTTATAACGCTGCGTCAAATGTTTGAATTTACTGTTATACAATTATTTTCACTTATCTGTCTACTAATGTTTTGGAAACCTTTAACTCTTCTGCATTATTTGTGCGAAAGCTTTAAAGACATTCTCCCTGTTTTATGCTTGGTTACCCTGTTTGGAGAATCACTCAGTAAAATTTTAAAAATTTATCAATAATTACTAAAAGAAAAAGGAAATTATTTTTTTATTTTTGGTCAAAACCTAATTCAACCAGATCCGCTGCCATAAATCGTTTATTCCTTTAGTGATAACCCTAAGATTCTTCCCAGCTAAGTTATGCAGTTAATTTACTACCTAAACCACTAAAACCACACTTATAAAAAGAAATTGCGTATAATATATAAAATATATATTTTTTTAGAATTTCATTAATTTATAATTGATCGATTGATATATATCCTTTAAAAATAATTCCCCCGCGCGAATAAGTTGAAATTTTCCAGGTGTAAATAAGTTGTATACTTCTACTTTTACTCAGAAGCGTTTATTTTTTTGCAAAAAGTATGGATTATTTATAACAATTGTTTTTGAATGAAATAGTTTTATTTTTATAATTATTTGTTATTAGTAGCCGATACTGGGCCCGTTTAGACGAGTTTTCTTTTAACACATTTCTTGTAGATGATTCGCACTTTACATATCACACCGTAATCAAAGAAAGCTCGCCTAACCGGGCTTAGTGGCAGTTATAATCAATAATTTTATTGATTACATACATTAGAACGCAGCTCGATTGACAATTAATTCAGTTTTAAAATAGAAAGATAATTTAGTCTACTTATCTGAGATATCAAACAAGTTCATTTTGACATAAAGTATAAGCAAATAAATTTACGTATTTTCTCTCGATGCTACTCGCCCACATTTTGAAATTATTTTTCACATTACCCAAGTATAACAAGACGAAACTCAAAATTCAGCTATCGTATTTTCCTTTGAATTATGACGAAAAAATCGAAAGAAAATTATTTATGTAAGACACATAAATATTATTTCCCTCCAGACCAGGCGTATCAAAAACGTACATTTTGCGAAGACTTCACACTACTAAGATGTTCGCAAACTGTACGCAAAAGTAGAACAGAAATGATACTTAAACCATACTTTTATCATGTGAGAAGTGTAACAAATTTGCGAAGGCATGCGTATGTAGTGGTGTATATAAAAGAGTTCGTAATATATACGTTTTAAGCGAATCATTTACGTATTTTTTAGGTGTACTGTTTACGAATTAAATTTGGACAGCATTTACGTACTGTTTATGAGACGGATTTGATTTTAAATTGATTTATAATAAAACATGTTGATTGATTATCGAATTTGATTTTTTTATTAAATATTGAATTATGTATTTTATCACATTTTGGTTTTCTTAAAACATTGAACATAAATAAAAAATATTAAAGTAAAATATAAAATGTTAATTCTAATGATGAATGGCAGATGGCAGAATGACATGATGATTTGCAACAACATTTATTCTCGTTGAATTCTCTGCGTAATAATTTCACTTCTCGTAGAACAGACTTCATTAATAACACCAAGTCAACTTGTGAATTGGCTTCGGACGATGTTTCATTAGATGGTAAAGATGATACAGCAGAATTTAATTTAATGTTTAATGCGGTATTTGAGTGGAAACTCCCGGATGCATGTCACTGTTTATTTTTAAGAAATTTGTGTAATTTTTTTCGGAATCGATTCCAAATTCTTCCGTTTCAACTTCTGTTTCATAATAATCAAAAAGGTCCTCTGGTTCTGACATACCTGTTAAAATTAGAAAGATAAATTATTGGTGCTGTAAAGGTATGTATATAGAAATAGAAGAAGAAGAAGGTATGTATACAGACCTATACATATTATATTTAGTTGGTTTTGACATTTCTAAACAAAATAATTGAATTACCCCAAAATGTTTATTATAAATGTAATCTGAATAGATTTTAAATATGTACATACTAAATTTTAAATATATACTTGACTAAATCTTTACCACAAAATTTCGCACAAAGGGTTTCTTAAACAGCACCGAATTCTTTGAAAAAACACCGCACAATGACTTTCAGTTTATGATAATACGCAGTTGTTGCAATGAAAATGTCTACATCAAAAGCGTACATTTTGCGAACAGTTTACGAATGGTTTTTATACAATACTTACTACATACATAAGTGTTGGTGCGAAGTATATAAACCGTTCGTAAACTGTTCGCAAAAGGTACATTTTTGGTGTATACATTTGCGCCAGGAGGGTTAGCAGTGATGTGTTTAAGAACGTTGTAGTAGAGATAAAAATAAAGTATCGTGTTATTTTAATTTGTGTTCATAATCACAAATTAATAAACAAGTATAACGTATTTAAAAATTATAATGTACGAGTATTATTTGCCAAATTTGTAAATAATAAATTTATTTGTAAACATAACAATTTTATTCGTGTGGCATCATCAAATCGCAAGTTTGAAAGGATATTAAATCTTCAAATTGAAAAAGGTTATATGATAGACAAATTACATAATTTAATTCTAGAAAATTGTAATTTTTATTAATTTGCTATTCTATTTTAGATAATTGGCATTTCAAACCTAGCCAGGTGCAATTTTTATTGGAGTTGCTACGCATCGTTTAAGCATCATTTTACCTAGCGTTAAGAGTTTTACTTGTTTAGTTATTAGTTTATTACTATTTCAGCTTATGTTTAGATTTAATAAACTATTTTATATAAATAAAAAATAATATAATAAATAATATAAATAAAATTAAAATTTAGTTTTATTAATATAATATTTAGAACCCCCAAATTCATTTGACATTTCACATACATGCACAAAATTGCTCCCGCCATTTTTATTTTAACACATACATGCACACAATTTTATTATATCGAGTTTCGCTGAGTTTCGAATTTTCGCGACAAGTTTCATACGACTTCTTAGAATAACTCGAAACTAAATCTTAGGAATATTCGAAACTTAGTTTCGAACTATTGTTCGATAAAAAGGGAAAAAGTCGAAAGTAAAAACACTTGGGTAGTTACCTTTTTAAAACGGTTTAAGATTAATATATTTCGCTATCGCAAATCAATAATTTTAGATAGATATTTAAATTGTTAATATTTAGAATTGAATTTTACTATTTTAAAAATGCAATAAGAAAAACAAAAATGTTTAAATTAAATATTTAATGTTTAGTTTATCCCTGAGTTGAGCCTTTTCCGAATTTGTCTTTGCTTAGATTGTTCAGTTGACTTGTTCCGACACAATAGAAAAACTCAAACCAAACTTATGAGAGTCGGTCTGACAGGCGCATGCTTAGTCCGCTAACGAAATGGACTTGATAATTGTCTGCATTAGGACTTTCACAAGCATCAAATTAAACTGCCCCCACACTATAAGGTTTTACATATGTATTTACAAATGTGGCAACAGATGATTTATTTGTTGTGTCCAAATAATATATTTTACATTTATAATAAATAACCCGTTTAGAAACATCCAATAACCATTTTCTCGACATTTTGAAGGTGTCTGACCCCAAAAATGCACAAAAAAGTTTATCCGACTATCTAGATTTTTTGGCATCTGGATGGCCAAACCATATCCGGTCCATATTTCATGAACGACGTGTGCAATTCGATGTTTTTGGTACGCCAATCTTCGTATATTTTTAATTCAGAGAATTAAAAACCTTCTGAGATCTCTCTGTGACCGCACGGTAGTTGGGTACCTAACACAGGAAATTACCAATAAACTACCCGTCACGATATTGCTTTACATCATTCCCATACACCTTGTCAGAATCTCGTGTGATAAACTTTGGATCAGACAACAATTTTGACGATATCACTTTAGTTTATAAATCCGCCGTCTTGGTACTGGTAGATAATTTTTAGTTTATTATAGAATATATACTTCCCGTATATCGTTGAAAAAGTCTTGAAGAAAGCCGTAAATTTTACTGAACCCCTTAATACTCAAAATAACCATTGTGGTGCTGAAAGCAGTTACATACATCGTTTGAAAGGTCTTCGAAAAGTAACAATTCTGTGATGAATACTTTAGTTGACAAATCCGCTATATTGCTGGAAGGAGATACTTTTGTCTACATTTGTTCAAACAAATTCACCGTATGAAATATACATAAAATAATAATACACAATACAATAATATGCCATAATATTTTTAAATACAAATTTTTCCAAAATCAAAGAAGTATCAGACCATATTTCTGAGTCATTTTGTTACAAATTATTTAATGGGAATTCTTGATTTTCCTTTTTCATGAGTTTTCCGGGTTGGTGCAATGATAATTATATTCCTAGGGAAGTTCTAGCTTCATATAGGCATATGACTACAAGCAAATCAGAACAGTTTTTATTTTCCACTTCATTGTGTATCATGACAAATGTTAAAACTGGTCTGATTTTCACGGGGACAACAAACAATTATTTTACAATCTATGTCAATCCTATATTTTCTTGAATTGTTTTGCAACCAATTTTCATACAAGAAATTTGCTTGGTTTTCCAATTACCGTGAATTTTCCGTGTTTATCAATTTGCACGCCGAAGTTTTTAATACCTCGAATGGTTTCAGCCCATAGCACTTTTCTTTTTTCATTTGGTTGGACACTCGGCAATACACTATTTTAAATTTATTTCAACTCTGCTGGCTTTTACAATTTTGAATAAATTCATACAGTTTTTAGGTTTTGAACTTCATTTCGGTAGTCGATTATGGTACGTGTGAAAACGACTTTAGAACTATCAAGAAATAGCGAAAATATCGCTATCTATTGATCGTTTACTTAATTATGGCCTACACATATAAATAATATTGATTGGTAAACAGACGTAGTTTAGTTAATTATTAATCTTTCATTACAGTGCAACCGTCATCTTTTCACGAGAGTCCGTAAAACCTTGT
Organism: Nephrotoma guestfalica; assembly: GCA_963691935.1. Classification (NCBI taxonomy): domain Eukaryota; kingdom Metazoa; phylum Arthropoda; class Insecta; order Diptera; family Tipulidae; genus Nephrotoma; species Nephrotoma guestfalica. The sequence continues at coordinate 175,916,135 of OY829913.1, forward strand.
TATTTAATATTAATTTATATTTTTACTTAGGTAACCATGAATTTCACTTACGTCTTTTCGGAGGACCCAACAGGAGAAATATTGCAAGGAAACATTACGTGGATTATACCATCATATGATACTCCTGCTCATTGGATACATACCGAAGATATTTGTAAGTATAAATCAAAAATTATAAATTGAACAGAAAAGAAATGGGTTTGTTAGGTGGTTTATACTAACATTTAAATACACGATAAATTTATATTTTAAACAATTAACTAATTCTACACATTAGGTAAAGTAACGTTTTTGGTTTACTGGCTACGCAGAAGTTATGTAAAGCATACTTGCAACTTTTAAACACACGCACTTAGCGAAACATAAACTGCGCTATATATCTCCGGTAGAATACCGTCTGGTTACTGGTGCGAAAGATAAGCCGGAGTGCATTTCACGACCGTTTTGAATATTTTAGTTTTTCTATTTTTAATATAAACACATCTACGTATTTGCATATAAGGTGTTTTAATGAAATATGTCTTACCGGTTATAATTATTTAGTTTAGTAATTTGACTTAAAACAAAATTGACTATTCCGAAATATTTACTTATATGCAACTTTCCAATGATCCCTTGGAGAAACGGTCCACAGACAGACACAAAAGTTATCGTGGTTCGTCCAACCGCGATTGCACGTCAATAAAACAAAAATTGCGATTTAAAAATAAATCGAATTGGTGTATAATTATTAAAATAATACAATTTAAAACTGCATTTGTCGATTTTATATTACATAGAACGAATTACTATAACTTAATTTAAACTAGATACCTAGTAGAATGGTTAAATAATTCATGGCATAATTCACAATATTTTAAATTTTTATCGACAATCTGCTTGGTGGACCCATAAAACTGAAACTGTACAATATAGAAAAGTATGTAGTCTTTTATTTTACTTAAAAATAAATTCCGATGTTATACAGCATGAAACTTTCCAAATTCACACAAACATATATATATATATATATATATATATATATATATATATATATATATATATATATATATATATATATATATATATATATATATATATATATATATATATATATATATATATATATATATATATATATATATATATATATATATATATATATATATATACATATACATATATATATATATATATATATATATATATATATATATATATATATATATATATATATATATGTTATATATATATATATATATATATATATATATATATAACATATATTTTTTTTTTCTTCTAGTAGGGGGAAAATCCTCATGGACGTTGTGCCGGACTTCTACCGACTAAAAACCCCCTACCTCACCTCCTCGCAGCGACCGGTACCACAAATTTGTTGCATTTCTTCGACCGCGGGATGTCTATTGTCCTCTAGTTTTGTTCAGAGCGACATGGTCGCTTGTTCCCTCATTTTTATGGTTAGTATTACTCTAATCATCCTACTTATAGCATACCAACCATTCTCGTCCGCCAGCATCCTCGAAATGATTGTACCTGGTGTTATGGCTCCTACAACATCTGTACACTGCTTTCGCACTTGATCCCACCTTGCACAGTAGAATATCGTGTGCTCTGGTGTATCCTCTTCGGTACAGTATAAGCAATTAGGTATATCCTTGATATGCACTCTGAATAGGTAGCTGTTGAAACAACCGTGACCTGACAAGAACTGAGTGAGATGGAAGTTCACCTCGCCATGTTTACGCTCCACCCATTCCTTTAGCCTCGGGATGAGCTCCCTGGTCCACGATCCAGTATCAGCGCTCTCCCATCTAGTCTGCCATTCTTGCATTAATTCTGATTTGGCCTCAACGCTTGGGCTTCCCTGAAGAACTGCTACTCTATATTTCGCCAGCACCGTGATCGGCGGCATATTAGCTATCACGAGAACTGCTTCCTTTCCAACTGTTCTGTATGCACTGCATACACGCAGTGCTAGGGTCCGTTGCACACACTCCAACTGTTCACGCGCCTTTGCAGTGTCTAAAGCTCATATCCAGATGGGTGCCCCATAAAGTATTGAGGATAAAACCACTGATGAGAGCAATTTTCTTTTACTAGCGTTTGGTCCACCAACATTCGTCATCAATCCGATGAGCCCTTTTGTCGTCCGAGTCGCCTTTGCTACAATTTGCCTTACGTGTTCTTGAAAACAGCGACGGTAGTCTAGCCATATACCCAGATATTTAATGTGTGTAGTCGGCTTTACTTTGATTCCATCCACGTTGAAATCCATCGAGTTGAGACTCTGCGGCCTGTCATTACCACTGCTTCAGTTTTCTCTGGGGCCAATTGCATTCGGTGATTGTGAAGCCACCTAGAAATCACCTCTATTGCTGCATCCACTCGTTCCACTAATTGTAGTTCATGTCTGGCGGAGACAACGAGTGCCAAGTCATCTGCGTAGCCCACTAATTTGGCATCTTCGGGCAAAGGAATTCGAAGAATGCCATCGTACAAGATATTCCAAAGCATCGGTCCCAATATGGAACCTTGGGGAACCCCGCTCGTGACATCCATCTGAGTAGCAACACCTCCAGCTTCCACAATGATTCGTCGTTCACTCAAGTAACTTTGAAGTACCCTCCTCAAATATGGACTAACTTGGAAGTTATTAAGTTCTTGTAGAATTAACTCCCATGATGCGCTATTAAAGGCGTTTCTTATATCCAGTGTGATTACTACTGGGATACGCCGCGTATATTGTGTACCATTAGCGGCTGAATCTATAAGCTTCATAACCTCCACTATAGCATCTATTGTGGAGTGCCCTGCTCGAAATCCAAACTGATTATCCGCGAGTCCACCTGCCCTATCAATTTCGTCGATCAGTCTGCGTAATAGCAAATGTTCAGATTGAATGGCCAGAGTGGCCTGTAAGATGTCGGTACGCCATCCGGTTTTCCATCTTTCTTTAACAGCACCAATCGCGCCGTTTTCCAGATGCGAGGGAATTCCCCCTTCTCTAGAATGGAATTCATCACGTCTAGCACCTTTTTTGGGTGGGTTTCCGCCGCGATCCTAACGGCCTCTGATGGAATTCCATCTGGCCCGGAACTTTTCTTCGTTTTCAATTTCCGCCATGCCATCTGGAGTTCCTCAGTTGTGAAAGGTGGAATCTCTACCGGTCGTATATTTTCATGTTCCACTTGATCGTGCGTTGGAAAGAGCGAGGCCACGACGATGTTAGTGATATCTGCGGGTAATGTAGGCGTTTTTCGCCCGAATTTTTTCATCACGATCTTATATGCATCTCCCCAAGGGTCCTCTTCGATTGTATTACAGAGTAGTTTCCAGTAGTTCTTTTTCGATTTCGCGATCGCCTTTCTCATGCAGGTGCGGGCGCTCTTCAAATTATGGTGAAAGGTTCTGTCTGCTTGGCCGCTAGTGCGCCTGTTCTCTCTTGTAAGCCTTCGCCTGGCGTGATTGCAGCGTCTGCGATGTTCAGCGATTTCTGGAGTCCACCAGTAGACAGCTTTTCGTCTATTTCCACTTCTAGATTCTAGCGCCTCTTCGCATATTCTTCTGACAGTTGTTACTAATTGTGTCGGTGTTATTATGCTAGGGGCGCCATATATATAAATATATATATATATATATATATATATATATATATATATATATATATATATTATTTATATATATATATATATATATATATATATATATATATATATATATATATATATATATATATATATATATATATATATATATATATATATGTATACTAACAATAAAATATAATATATATGTATATATATATATATATATATATATATATATATATATATATATATATATATATATATATATATATATATTTTATATATATATATATATATATATTTTTTTTTTTTTTTTCTAGTAGGGGGAAAATCCTCATGGACGTTGTGCCGGACTTCTACCGACTAAAAACCCCCTACCTCACCTCCTCGCAGCGACCGGTACCACAAATTTGTTGCATTTCTTCGACCGCGGGATGTCTATTGTCTATTGTCTAGTTTTGTTCAGAGCGACATGGTCGCTTGTTCCCTCATTTTTATGGTTAGACTAACCAGTAATACGTATTACTCTAATCATCCTACTTATAGCATACCAACCATTCTCGTCCGCCAGCATCCTCGAAATGATTGTACCTGGTGTTATGGCTCCTACAACATCTGTACACTGCTTTCGCACTTGATCCCACCTTGCACAGTAGAATATCGTGTGCTCTGGTGTATCCTCTTCGGTACAGTATAAGCAATTAGGTATATCCTTGATATGCACTCTGAATAGGTAGCTATTGAAACAACCGTGACCTGACAAGAACTGAGTGAGATGGAAGTTCACCTCGCCATGTTTACGCTCCACCCATTCCTTTAGCCTCGGGATGAGCTCCCTGGTCCACGATCCAGTATCAGAGCTCTCCCATCTAGTCTGCCATTCTTGCATTAATTCTGATTTGGCCTCAACGCTTGGGCTTCCCTGAAGAACTGCTACTCTATATTTTGCCAGCACCGTGATCGGCGGCATATTAGCTATCACGAGAACTGCTTCCTTTCCAACTGTTCTGTATGCACTGCATACACGCAGTACTAGGGTCCGTTGCACACACTCCAACTGTTCACGCACCTTTGCAGTGTCTAAAGCTCGTTGAGCTTGAGGATTGAAACCACTGATGAGAGCAATTTTCTTTTACTAGCACTTGGTCCACCAACATTCGTCATCAATCCGATGAGCCCTTTTGTCGTCCGAGTCGCCTTTGCTACAATTTGCCTTACGTGTTCTTGAAAACAGCGACGGTAGTCTAGCCATATACCCAGATATTTAATGTGTGTAGTCGGCTTTACTTTGATTCCATCCACGTTGAAATCCATCGAGTTGAGAACTCTGCATATATATATATATATATATATATATATATATATATATATATATATATATATATATATATATATATATATATATATATAGAGTGGACCGTTCCAATATCTAACAGGACACCTAGAAATGTGAGGTTATGCTAAAAACTTAAACAGAAAAAATATTGGGTCGATCGAAGGTGGTTTAGAGGTCGCGACTTGAGCGCGAAGTTCGATAGAAACGTTATTTTTACACGAACAGAGAATTATTTAAACATTTTTCTCAGCCTAAATGAAAATTGTGGTGAATAGGAGAGATAATCACCTTTCCAAAACATCAAAGATATCGAAAATTGGCTAATAAATAGCGAGATTATAGCCAAATTTCCAAACTACAAAAGCAAGACAAATTATTAATAATTTTTTATAATTTTTATAAATGCATAATGTTTCTTTTATACAATGATATTATGAATTAATTTTTATGATGAAAATAATCAATCTAAGATGATCTTCTACCCATTAAGAATGTTTTGGTATATGTTGAAAACATCTGTGTGTAGTCCTTTACGACTTGAAGTAAATATTGCATGTCATCTTTATTTTTTGTTAATCTCTTATTAAAATCTTTTATTAACTTAACACCACGTTCTGCGATATCATTTACGACTTTTATTTGACTGATACTCTTCATTCCGTGTTTGAAATTATCATCCCGAGGCCACATATCCGGATCTTTGTTAAGAAGTCTGGGGAACCGTTTAAAAAAATCGCCAGTGTATGGTATAACTAGTTGTTTCATAATGAATGTTTTCACATCATAAATTTTCAACTCGACGCGCTTACTAGACTCGGCCTCTATCCAACTGTTGCACCCGACAAATACCACAATTGTCCACATATTTTATTTATTACAGCCATCGCCAACTTTTCGTTATGTGTTTTGTAGAAATAAATACCTCGTAAATAGTTTAAATCCATTTTTGGTGCTTTAGCAGCTTTCGTGCAATGGAACCAAATTTTAAACTAAAATCGTACAACACAAATGCAAATGTCCCGTAAATTCTTCTGTTCTTGTGCTGTTAACTTAAATTCTTCACGAAAGATAAATAGTTTCCATACATAAATGGCTTTGGACATCCAAACGGAGGGAAAAGGACATTTTAATTTGGTATCATGCCCAAAAAAATTAGAGTGGTTTTCAATAATTTTTTGCAATTATCCCGAGCATGTTCCTTTGCCAATCCGTTCTTACAACATTCCGCTAATTCCGCTTTCACATCATTTAATTGTATATGATCGTCGGGATCATCTACGTCTGCTTTGAAATTATCCTTATTCAAGGAATTCCAGTAATTCTTAAATCTCACAAATAACGGAACATATACTCCTGATGTATTGCCTATTTTTGGCTCTAATTCGTTCCAGTTTCTGCTCTAAAATAATAGCTGCCCCATTTAATCTTCCAGTATTTGAATATGTTGTTTCGAAACAAGTCGCCACGACACCGTCAGCTACTCTCCAATAGAGTAAGCTTTGGACAACAGCCTCCGCCATTTCCAAACCAGTTGCTCTTGATATTTCGGGAACGCCCAACAATTGTTCTCCATCTATATGGGAAATAATCAACGGCTCCAGAAGTAATTTTCCAACAAAATGTACTACGCCTGTTGTAAACTTGAAAGTCGATTTAATTGATGCTGCTATTTCTACTCTATTTGTTTCACGAAGACGCCTCAGTGTTGTTCGATTCAAAACGAGTTCATCAATAGAATTTACGAAACTTTCGGCAACAGCACTGATATGCGTTACGATCGGTATTCTCCACTTATCCAAAGCTGGCAATATTCTAGGAGTAATAAAACGATTGCTTCCTCTAGGAGCTCATTCTGCGCTTTGCATGGGCAAATCAATATTTTCGAAGCTCATGTCGTTCTCAGATATCCTTTCGCTGTCACTCTCCGATGTCGATAATAATGCTTGTGTGTCTATTGGGTTGATTTAAGTTTTTCTCCAATATATCTTCGTTTACGATTTTTTTCTGCCTTCAAAAGTTCCGATTTCTTTTCTTTTTCAATTTCATATTGTCTAACTCCAGTCAAATATCCGGGACACGCCCTTTCCTACGCTGCGACAAGAGGAATCGCTTGTCGTCTTCACTGGTCATCATGGACAAGGCATTGGTATGTGTGATATCGAAAATATCATCCAGTTTACTATTAAAGGCAATTTCTCTTTCACCGTAAATTTTTGAAGGTTTATTTTTATACTTTAGAAGATTTTTCTGCTCATCATGCAATTGTTCCAATTTTTCAATAGAATGTTGTTTCTTTTTCACTAGAATTCGAGCTTTCAACCAAAAATAGACACTTCCCTGATTGTCAGAGCTGCACTTTCACGAATAGTTCATTTTCATTACGGTGATGGTAAAAAAGGACACATCACTTGCTTTATTGAGGATAACTTAGCACCAATAATTTGACAGTACTCATGGCCAAGAAGATAAATTTCTGTAGTGGACCGTAAATTAGCTGCCATTTTATAAACTTTAGTAGCACTTTCTTAAAAATATTAATATAACTGTTAAACGAACTAGATCTAATTATTATAAATTTGGGTTCTTTTCTCGAGAGATTTTGATTTAAACTAAAATTAAATTGCACTTCTTTTGTTTATAATAGGCGGATTAAAATACAATAGCTAATGAGATTATGACTCATACGTTCAATACGTCATACGTTCTCATACATCACATTTGAAAGGGCAAAAATAAAACAAACCACAAAATAAATCCGGTGGTTCTCCAAACCAAACCAATAGTATTATTTCCAATAAAATTCAACCAAAACAACCCAAATATACATTTTTTGTTCTACTTATTTACCCAAAAACTTCGAAAATGCCGAAAAAGACTCCTTTTATTGTTCTCATTAAATAAGCTGAGGTTTGTATGTATCCATAATTTCCAAATAAGATTTAACTGCAGAGATCAAATGTTCAAAAAATGAATTTAATTTTGATAAGAAAATGGTTTCGACCACGACTTGAGTTTCTAGTGAAATATATCGTTTCACTTCACGTTCATAACAGTACCACACAAAGATCCTAATAATATTTTTCAATAAATATTTGGCCCTTACTTCAAAATTATTTTTGGGGTAATGTTTGCAATACATAAATCAATTTCAATACAATTTACACACTAATCAATTTCGTTCCTTTATTTCCATGCAACCAAAGATGAAGGTATTTATAATACATTTGTAATAGACACCGACTACAAATCATGGGGCCTGATAATGCACTGTGCAGAAAAAACCAAATCACCGCGGTATTTATCGGCACTCTTATTATCACGAGAACCAGTCTTAGGTGTTAACGTCATAAACTTTTTAAGGTACCATTCAGTACTTCTATAATTATAATGCTTATAAATTAAAATGAAATAACTTCAATATTTATATTTTTAGGGAAAAACTACCAAAATACGACATTGACATATCATTTATGTTTCCAATCAATCAATCAAATTGTGATGAAATAATCGATGGATCAGGCGTGCTCATGAAGAAGAGCGAGTACCAGATAAGAGAATACATGGAGAAACAGGAACAAATTAAAATTTTTTTGAATAATTAGATATACAAAACATAATTAACAACTAACCATGTTTTCATCGAAATTTGTATTTTTATAAATGTAACTAAAAGTTAAAAGATCTTTTCGATCTTCAAATGTTGAGAAATATTTAACAATTTTTGAGGGAGTTTAAATAGTACTTTCATAAATAGTACTTTAAAATTTTTTGAAGTCCTCTATTTCAAGTCCTTTAAGGGATGAAATAATGAATTTATTTATATTTTAACAATAAATATAAATTTAGTACCTATTTGACAGTAATTTGACGTAAAAGCACAAATAATAGATTCTAATATGTATTATTTCAAATAAAAGTAAAGCCAATAAAATTTACAGTAAAACCTGTAAAGTTGTTCGCACTCACAAATTGATCTCTTTTAAAAAAATCCATAAAATTTGTATAATGTCAAAGAAAACTGCTCTACAATTTGATGAGCTTTATAAATTTGTAAGTTAATAACTGGCAGAAAATCAAACATAAATTTTATTCGGAATTATTCAGCCCGTCTCAAGTTGACCAAATCCTCGTAATAATAATAATAATAAAATTTATTTTATTATTCGAATAAAGATATTGCTGGTTCAACTGCTAAAAGAATAATCATTGTTTAAAACTAAACTGAACCTATTTTATACAAAATTTCATCCTTCGTAATAAATGACATCGAAAAGTAATATCATAAAACTAGGCGTACGGATAAAATAAGAGTACTTGTGTTTAATTGCACTTTATTTATTTCCATAGAAATACACTTAATAAGTGCAAGTTCCTAAAATAGATATGTTCTTGCACGGCAAACCGACCTTTTGAGCGTTTTACGACTATAAAATTGTTAATTTTTTAGTTATATTGACGTGCAATTCCTCATTTTTTCGTTATTCTTTGCTCTATAACCGCAAATAGTGAAATTTAGCCAATTGTGATAGGTACTATTTTAAAATTTAGCTGGAACTCACACGTTCAAATGTTTTTGAAAGAGACAGTCCAAAATCTAATTTTCTACTACGCCAACCACCTTTTTTATTATTTCATTGGATTCGGCATATACAAAAATACCTAGAAAATATTAAACCGGAATTACTTGAACGAGCTGAAGTGAAAGGGAGGAAAAAACGTCACTAAGGATCGTTTTAGTGATATTTTAAAAAATTAACTTAAGCGACTCATAAACGTGGCCCGACCGACCTGAAAATTTGCATAAGGTCATTTCTATTAGAAACGAATATTTTGGATCCTGAGCCCGGTAGAAAAAAGAGACAATATTTTCTCCATATCAAAATGGGTCGCCCTAATATATATATATATATATATATATATATATATATATATATATATATATATATATATATATATATATATATATATATTAAATATATATATATTTAATTATAAGCCAACACATCGTATAAGCATGCTTAGTTGCAATTCCCACACATGGAACAACTAATAAGAAGGTATAAAGATGCGTAGTTGCATTTCCCACAATTGAACATGCACACTAAGGAAACATGAGCCACCTAAAGTAACATCAATAAACTCCAACTGATAGATAAGCATTTTTTATGTAGAATAGTGAATATAGAAAATAATGTTAGTTAGTTGTAAACTGGTTTTTCAAGAATTAACATTTAAAATAGAGAAATATTAAATAAATATTTTTTTTTAAATTCTTATGAACCAACGATTCATAATTGGCGCAGCCTCGCGGAGTGTATAGTGTTATGAAGTGTAAAACAGTGCAAACAGAATAAAAAGTGTTTCAAAGTGAATTCCGTTGCAGACGTTAAAATATAAATCTGTGAAATTTTTTACCCCGTAACATCTCTAGCTAAAGCTCTAAGAGACTAGAGAATTTCGCCGCGCATCATAGTACTAAACGCTAGAACCCGCTTCCACGACTACCAAAGGTAAGAATACTTTTTATACACTTTATTTTTTTGTGTGATTACCTGTGAAAATAACCCGTGCGCTACCAGATAGACACGGAGAAAAAATATTTAAGTGTCATAAGTGAATGAGTAAGAAAATACAAGAAAGATTTCTAAAAAATAGAAAAAAATTTCCTACTCGCAAAATGGATCCACAAATGGTAAACGAACTTACAAATCAGTTAAAAACTGTTGTTGAACAGTTGCAACTAATGACGTTAAAGCCGGAAGAACACGACCGAACGTTAGCTTATTTGCAACAGAAAACAGAGGAAACAGCTGCAACGGCACAAATACCTCCAAATGATCGTCAACAACAAGTAATTCTTGATTTATTCAAAATACCAGATCCTATAAAGCCTATACCGGATTACGATGGTAACAAACGTCAATTAACGGCGTGGATCAAAACTGCGGAAGACACACTGAACGTGTTTGCACCTTTCGTGAGTGAACCACAACATAAACTCTTTTTGCAAGCTGTAAGCAACAAGATTAAGGGCAAAGCGAAAGACGCTTTATGCTTAGCGGGAAATCCACAGAGTTTTCAAGAAATAAAGGAAATACTTCTGGAAACTTTAGGCGACAAACAAGAATTGTCGTACTACAAATCGCAGCTGTGGGCGACGAAGCAGGGTGAAAATGTATCAGTACATTCCTACTATAATAAAATAAAAGAAAATATTCAGAATATCAAGGCACTAGCAAAGCTAAATGCCTTGTATAATGATTCATGGGAAGCGATAAACGCTTTTATTGATGAAGATGCATTAGCCGCCTTCATCTCCGGGTTACGTAAACCATATTTCGGTTACGCGCAAGCCGCCAAACCGAAAAATGTAGAGGAAGCGTACGCTTTCCTCTGCAAATTTAGCTCGAATGAGATAATTTCTAACAACGTTCGAAAACCATTAATCCATCAATCAAAAACAAATTTTAATAACAACCATTCAAAAGATAATATACCTAATCAAAGGAATAAGGAGTTTGGAAAACAAACTTATTCGGTAAAAGAATCAACCGCCGCTCCAATGGACATGGATATATCCATGAGGTCCAGGAGAACATTTAGTAAAAAATGATTCACAATAATGAAACAGTGAACAATAACGAAGAAAATTCCCAAGACTATTCAAATACCGAACACCCAGAATTAGAAGACAATGATCTAGGAAATTTTCAAGAAAATCTAGAATCAGATACGGAAGATTAAACTATCTCGAATATCTGAAGTGTTACAGTGATAAACTCAAACGCACCGTAACACTTCTCATCGACACTGGTGCAAACAAAAATATAATTAGGCCAGATGTTGTACCAAACAATTCAATTAACATTAGCAATGAGAAATTAAAAGAAAAAACCATAGTAAAAAATGTGCTAGGGACACACGAAATTAATCATAGGTTTAAAATTAATTTATTAGGCAATAACCAACCGATACAAACATATTACGTTATGAATTTCCACAATTTTTTTGACGGTATTTTAGGCTCAGAATTCATGGCCAAAACAAACACAAAAATTTACTACAAATTAAATTCTATATTGATAAATAATCACCCTTATAAATTTTACCGTTACTATCCCGAACAAAATTTTTATAACCATACCGTAACAATGAGTACGTCAGAAAATGGCAACTGGTTTATTCCAAATTTCGACGAATTAAATAAAGAAATAATCATACAACCAGGGTTATATTCAGCCAATAATTTCAAAACAACTGTAAAAATACTTACAAACAGCCCTGAGCCTCCAGAAAAACTCCCTAAGTTAAAACTCTTAGTAAACAATTTCGAAACATTCAAACCTATTCCCAAATCCGGAAACGGAAAAATTGATAGAATAACTATCCAAAATCTAATTAGAACCGAACATTTGAGCAGAAATAAAAGAAATTTACTTGTAAAAACTATCTGGCAAAACCAACAGGTTGTGCTAAAACAAGATGAGAAGTTATCCTCGACGACAATCATTAAACATAAAATAATAACAACAGATAACAACCCAGTGTATACCAAAACATACCGGTATCCTCATCACTACAAAGCCGATGTAGAGGAACAAATCCGAGAGATGTTAAGTAGTGGTATAATCCAACACTCTAGTAGTCCGTATTCATCACCAATTTGGGTACTCCCAAAAAAACTGGATGCGTCAGGAAAACGCAAAATCAGAGTGGTGATTGATTATAGTAAGTTGAACGAAAAAAACCATCAACGATAAATTCCCGATACCACAAATCGAGGAAATATTGGACAATTTAGGTCAGTCAGTATATTTCTCAACATTAGACCTCAAGTCTGGATTTCGCCAAATCCCAATGGACGAACAGTCTAAAGAGAAAACGTCTTTTACCACTGACCAGGGACATTACGAATTTGCTCGTATGCCTTTCGGTCTAAAGAATGGACCTGCTACATTCCAGCGAGCTATGAATAATGTTCTTCATGGCTTGATAGGTACTATTTGCCATGTATACTTGGATGGCATAGTCGTGGTAGGAAAGAACTTAACAAACCACCTCGAGAACCTCGAAACAATACTAAAACGATTGTCGGAATTTAATTTAAAGATCCAATTAGACAAGTGCGAGTTTTTGAGGAAGGAATCGGAATTTTTGGGACATGTGATCACCCAAAATGGAGTGAAACCTAATCCCGATAAGATCCAACAAATAATAGATGGGCCGATACCAAAGACTACCAAAGAAATTAAACAGTTTATTGGAATGTCAGGATATTACAGAGATTCATAAAAGATTATTCGAAAATTGCAAGGAATATGACAAAATTTTTAAAAAAGGACGTCCCTATCGATATCAACGATCCGAGTTATATAAAGTCATTTGAAACACTTAAAAACATTATTTCAACGGATCAAATCCTAGATTACCCAGATTTCACTAAACAGTTTATACTTACAACGGACGCATCAGATTTTGCTCTAGGTGCAGTCCTATCTCAAGTTCAAAATGGAATTGAGAGACCAATTGCATTCGGCCCAAGGACCTTAAACAATACAGAATCTAGATACGCCACAAATGAGAAGGAGGCACTAGCGATTATTTGGGCGGTAAAAAAATACCAGCCTTACCTTTACGGTAATAAATTTACGTTAGTCACAGATCACAAACCTCTAACCTTCATAAAATCGTCAGCAAAAAATTCTAAAATTCTTAGATGGCGTTTAGAATTGGAGAATTATGACTATGATGTCATCTACAAAGAAGGTAAAGCCAACGTCGTGGCGGACGCGCTTAGCCGAATACCTACTACTAAAGAAATAAATATAAATGAACAAAGGGATAACACTTCACGTGAATCCGAGAGAATTGAGGTCGAATCACCAAGTAATGAGAGCGACCTACAAACGATGCATTCAGCAGAAACTTCAGATGATTATTTCATCCATTTTTCATAGAGACGTCTGAATTACTACAGGAATCAAATTGTATTCAAAATATCTCGAATAGAAACCATAATTTCGGAAGATATATTTCAAAATTTTAGAAGAATCATTATATCCCAAAAAGCATTTGGAAAGAAGGAAATAGTCAAATACATGAAAGAGTTCCATAATGGCAAGCAATCAGCTATCCTAGCGCCAGAGGTACTATATCAAACGATTCAAGAAGCATTCAGAGAAAACTTTGCTCAAAAAGGTCATTTTGTTTTTGTAACAGAAGTAATCGAGGACGTAACTAGTGAGAATCGCCAAAATGCGATAATAACGAAAGAACACGAAAGGGCTCATAGAAGAACGAGAGAAGTCGAATGTCAAATTAGAAGGGCTTATTTCTTCCCACAAATGGCACGTAAAATCAAGAATCATATTAACGTTTGTAATATTTGTCATAAACACAAATATGACAGGAAGCCATACAACATAAAAATTTCGCCCAGACCTAGCACAAGGAAGCCTCTTGATAGAATACATATGGACATATTTACCATCAATAAGGCTAGTTTCCTATCCATAATAGATGCATTCTCAAAGCATCTTCAAATGGTACCAATGGACAGCAAAAATCTGACAGACACAACGAAAGCACTAACAACCTATTTCACAACATTCGGAATCCCACACACTATTGTCTCGGATCATGAGACCACTTTTCAATCTATACAGCTTAAAACCTACTTGAATAATCTCAAGATTAGATTAGACCATGCTTCATCTTCAGAGTCTAATGGCCAAGTAGAGAAAACACACGCTACAATTATTGAAATTCTCAATACAAACAAAGACAAAATTCCTAATTTTAATATCCTCCAAGCTATCGAACTGTCAGTAGCCTTATATAATAATTCAGTACATTCTTCCACTGGCTTCACGCCAAACGAAGTAATATTTAACCAGAACAATGTGATTAACCCGGAGGAAATTCGAAAGCAAGCTAACCGAATATTTCGAGATGTAAGCACTAGTTTGGAAAAAGCTACACATCGGATGCTTAAACAAAACAATACGAAAAAAGAACCTCCAGATTTGAGAAATAACCAATCTGTATACCTGAAACCAAACATACGAACAAAAACTCAGGAAAGAGGGGTCAAAACGCAAATAAAGGATATTGCTTTTAAAACATTTAAAACCATGAGAAATATCAAGAGAAGCAAAAATAAAATTAAAAGATTAAAACTGAAATACTAATTAAATATCATTTGTATCATTTCAGGAAGATTCATTTCATTAATTTCATAAAAAACTGTATGACAAATCAAATCAAATTTTTTTTATTAACTTAAAAATAGTTATTATTAATTCAAAAATAAATTTTATATTTAGCTTATTTACTAATCTAAGTAATAAATTTTTTTTTCCTATTTTTGATATATTCCATATTTAAAACAATCAAAGAATATTTGTTTAAATTCATTACAAATTTTGTCAAACTAAAATAATAAAAAAAAAAAAAATTAAATGTCCTTAATGTTAAGATTAGTAATCTTAATGATTACGATACATTTTTGCAAAACCCAAAGAATGGAAATAAAAAATTTGGATAAGGATCCAATTTTACTGATAAAGTCAAAAATATGTAAAATACAGATAGGGAATACCAAGATTGTACAGCCGATTAGCTAAAGTAATTTAGAAAAAACAATAAAATCTCTAAATAAATTCATTTCAAACAAAGTAGATGATAAGTTAGAATTATCTAAAATAATAGATCAGAGATATAAAAAACTTTGGGATAATTTCTATCAAATAAAACCGACCAAAAACACCAGATATAAGCGCTGGGACGCTTTAGGAACCGCATGGAAATGGCTCGCGAGTAACCCAGACGCACAGGACTACTACACTATACGTGATCAATAATACAATGAATGAACTTATCAATCAAAATAACGAACAATTCCGCATCAATGAGCAAATCAATGGGCGCATTAAACTTATTACGGACACTGTGAATGGAGCAATAGCAAGTACTATCATGGCTAATAAAGTCGCTCCAACAGAAATATAGCTGTTGGCAACAATAATCGACATTGATAATATCAACACTATATTGGAGGAGGTACAAGACGCGGTTATTAGAACAAAACTGGAAATGCCAAGCAACAAAATTTTATCGCTAAAAGAAATAATGATGATAAAAGACCTACTAGTAAACCAGGGTGTTAACATATCACTGCCGGACGAAGCGCTACAGTACGTCACGCCGAAAATAGCAGTTATTGATGAAAGCCTCCTATATATACTAAATGTACCAAAATTAGAGGAGGAAAACTCTGTGGCAATGAGGGTTGTACCCTTAAACATAAACGACACAATCATTAAAAATTATCCGCAACACATAGTCAGAACAAACCAGAAATTATTTGTAACCACGAATCACAAGAACTTCGAGCAAAGAGAATCAGACATTCAACGATTTCAAGATAACTGCATTGAACCATTAGTAATGGGGACTCAAAGCCATTGCAATGTAACAACCGAAACAGAAACAATGTTGCAATTCATCGCTGAAGATAAACTTCTGATTAGCAATGCCAAAAACGAAACGCTATCCTCCGATTGCGGACCGAACAACAGAACGCTGAATGGAAACTTCTTAATTACTTTATGGAACTGCACAATAATGTTTAAAAACAAAAAGTTTCAATCATTCGAAATAATAAGCGAAACGCAAGAAATTCAAGGGGCGCTCCATAACATTCAAGCAACGCGGACATTAATTAAAACTCTTGACACCAACGAGATTCATCAAGAAAATATCAAGAATAGAGAACAGCTGCAGCACGTATATCTAAAACAAATAGAACACCAAAACTGGATTTGGACAATGTCAGGGGGCATGTCAATATCATCCATAGGCATAATAGTACTAATCGCTTATGTTGCTATCCATAGACAACACGCGAAGGTGAAAATAAGGAACGTGAACACTCCACTTCCAGAAGCAACAGCCATTGAACAGCTCACACAGTGTGCAAAAATATTATCATCTTTAAAGGACGAGGACGCCCTATCTTCACGCCCCGGAGGAATTATAAGCCAACACAATGTATAAACATGCTTAGTTGCAATTCCCACACGTGGAACAACTAATAAGAATGTATAAAGATGCGTAGTTGCATTTCCCACAATTGAACATGCACACTAAGGAAACATGGGCCACCTAAAGTAACATCAATAAACTCCAACTGATAGATAAGCATTTTTTATGTAGAATAGTTAATATAGAAAATAATTTTAGTTAGTTGTAAACTGGTTTTTCAAGAATTAACATGTAAAATAGAGAAATATTAATAAATAATTTTTTTTAAATTCTTATGAACCAACAATTCATAATTATATATATATATATATATATATATATATATATATATAAATGTCCGAAATTTTTAACTTTTAAATTCGTTTACACAATTAAAACTCGGTTGTCCAAGGGTCCGATATTAAAAAAATCTTTGTTGACCTTACCTCCCCCGCCCTTCTCCTGCATCCTCGTAGTTTCGTTTATTTTTGTTTTTCATTCAATTAGCTCCCGCGATCCCGTGAGAATTAGTAAAGTCGTTAGCCCCTACTATTCTAAATGACTTTGCACTAATACCATAAAAAGAAGTCCTAGGGGTGAAGGGTTAATCATTTTGGGAATGTAGGACTCTCATTGCATAGATGAGTAATAATACAGTTTTTCGGAATTTTCACTCGGGAATTTACCGATTTCGGGCTTTCACCTTAACATGTTCATTAAAAACGATACTTTTTCTGTGTATAACGCAGACAAACAATTTTTTTTTAAGAATTTGTGTCGACATAAGAAAAGCAAAAAATAGTAGACAAATAAATTTTATCGAAAAGCTCATAAACTACAATTGGCATTAGCTTCAAGTTTTGTTAGTATAAATATATATGCTATTGTTCATTTCCGAAAATAACAAGTTTTTCGATTTATTCGCTATCAAAATTTCGATGTGTAGCTTTACGTATGAAATTTAATGCTATAAAGTTACAAAACAAAACTTACGATTACAGCGCCGAGTTAAATGTTGTGAATAGCATTTTAATATTGTATATATTTGAAATTTTACAGTTCCAGTACACACAGTTTGTGAATCACTAAATCTAAGAATCACAAAATTGTAAATTAGATCATTATTCTCGTTTCCTGCACCTAGTAAGCAATCACAGGTAGCGGTACAGCCCAATTTACTACTATTATTGCATTCTATACTGCAATAAAAAAATATAAATATGTTCATAAAAAAATTTTACATTTTTGAAATAAATAAAGTGGGTTAGGAAATAACCCGTGGTAGAAAAATTAAAAAGTATAAATATTGTTTTATCCTTTGGTAAAAAATCACACGAAGAGATACACTATATGTAAGTTCAAATTTACTTTTAAAACTTTACAATTAACATTCTAGTACGATGATTTATTCTTCAATATTAATTAAGCAACTATGGGTTTTTCTTTCAGAAAATGTTTATGCTTAAAAAAGTTAAGGTCGTCAAAACTTTTCATTACTACCAAGCAGCGCGGCTAGGTTTTTTGCTTTTCTCATACTGGTGCGAAGTATGACTAAGAAAGCTATTACAGTGAACAAAAGCATCTTTGACTCTTTGTAGACTTACGGATATCTTAAAGGCAACAAATATTATTTGATGGAACAAGGAAATCTTGGAGAAGTTCTAGGTCACTTATAAATTAATTTAATAATTCATTTCTGTGCAATATTTGTATGCTGCATTCCAGATCAGTTCAAATTTTATATGGAAAACTTAATGCAAATTTTGTAAAGATCACAAATTTTGATTTGAAATTTAGTGTGCCTCTTTGCATTGTTTTATGTAATTTGAACTGAATTGGATTTGACCTGATCCAATTAAGAAATCAGGAAATACAACTTTAGAAATCTTCTAAATTAGAGAAATAAATTCCGCCCAGCAGGTCGATTCTGGCTTTCCCTAGGAAAAACGAGTTAGGAAAAATGTTTACATATCATTTTGGTCGCAAATTTTTTTCCTGGCTTGCTATGGTAAACAGTTTGTGTAAATTTTTACAAAAACAAAAGTAAATTGGGAAAATTTTTCCTAGAAATAGAAATTTAGATAAAACACGATTTCTTAGTAAATATTTTTCAAATTCCTTTTTCCTAGGGGAAGGCAGAATCGACCTGCAGGTAGCAACTCCATACATTATGATAGATTCAATCAAATCATGGTAAAGTGTTCCTGTAACAAAAACATAAATACGATAATGAAGCTTCTGTTATACGGATCAATATTAGCTTACTTATGGCCGATTGTACAGAAAAATGACTAACGGGCGGTTTGTTGTGCGCCAGTTAAATGTTTTATATGAAATCTGTTTTCGCAATCAAAAAAAACTCCACACAAACTTGATTAAATATATTTTTCCCATAAAAATATTTAACGATTAGCTAAACAGTTAAGGTATAAACAGAACCAGAGATACAGCGACAGAATACATCTACAAAATACATTTGTCTCGAACGGCCGTTAGTCATTTTTCTCGTTAGTTCATTTGTGCAAGCAGCTATTAGTCAATAATAAGTAATACTATTGAAATACATATAAATTTCGAAAGACAATGTTCTTACTAACATAATTATTACGGATGAACGGTAAATTTTAAATTCGAAAAATCGTTTCCGAAAATATTACTGACAAGAGTATAAGCGCTCAATGGGAAAAGTTTAGCTATAAATTGTCTAAAATGTTGTTTGAGCACTGAAATTATATAAGTTGATGGATCTAAGGAAAAAATTCAAACTCAGTATAATTTAATTTTAAAATGAATAGTCCTTATGATATGATATGATATGATAGAGGCGTACAGGCCAGCCATAACGGCGATCCTAGGTACGTTACCATAATCCTGAAATATCAACAATCAAATAACAAATTATATCTGAATGAGAATAATATTTCAGCATCATGCGGGCCCAGGCCCTGCCTGCATCCTTAACAGATAAGGTTAGTTAGGAAAGGATGTTAGTCACAGAAACGACTAGGGCGAACCGCAGCAAAGTCATTTTCCAACTACTTAAATATATTAGAATATTAGTCAATTAAATTCACACTCTAGATTAGAGTTTGTTAGTTAATTAATGTAAGTTAGTTGTGTTTGAGGTAAAGGATACTAATATTCATCATATGTATTCGGCATCAGTCCTACTAGACTGGTTAGGTTATTTAATTCACATCTATGGGCCATCTCATCACATACTGCTTGTAACCTTCTTTGCCCTATCTTCCCATCCAACACCATCTACCCGAGGGACTTCATGTTCGTAATGAGACGGCAGTATTATCTTACATATGATGACCTAAATATTAGGTCAATAATGTCAAAATAAAAAAAAAATAAAAAAAAATAAAAAAAAAAAAAATTAAAAAAAGTAAATTAAAATTCGGTATTGTCATTCAGCTACCTATATTTAAATTCATCCAACTAAAAGCAGAGTTAATTTATATCTAACATTCACACAACTTCACTAAAACATAACCTGAATTCAACCAGAAAGATCGTCGAAAAACAACATTCCATAGCAAAAAGTCTTTGGATCGTTAACATATTTGATTGTATTGAGTTTATGCTCAAAGCGTAAGTAATTAAATAGACTCCCTGATCAAGAATGTTGCAATCACAATCTTCCCTGACCTTTCGGTATGTAAAAAATAAATAAATAAATAATAAATTTTAAATAATAATAAAAATAAATTGAATTATATTTGCCGACAACTTTATTGTTTTAAATCAGGACTTTCGACAAAAATTCAATTTATAGAATTGTTTAAGTGAAAATTATTAAAATAAGTTATGAAAATGTAATTAAATTTAAATAAAAACCCAAATGGATAACACAATCCAACATATTTCAGCTCAAATGATAAATTTCCCGTGGCAGAAAACTGTTTCCTCCTTTCATTAACATTTTATATATTTATCAATTTATATTATTCCACAAAAAGTCATTTTTGTCACAATACGGTGGCAACCCATTTTGAGTATACAAATTTTCGCTTATTGGGTAAGTTACAATTCGATCTGTTGTAATTTCAAATTTTGGTTTCTCGGGTACCAATATTTTATGTACTTAAGTACATACAAAGGGAATTCCCTTGAAATGTCAGTTTCTATGTATACGATTATAAATTACCGTTCACATATATGTAAATAGTTTTAATAACAATAATAAATAATTAACTTTTATATAATTAGAATGAAAATTAGAATAAAAAGATACTTCTCTGTTTGTATATTTGTTGAACGTAATTTTCATAATAACTGTCTCAATTCACCTGTATTAACAGGTGAACTTCTAAAGAACAAAACTCACTCAAAAATAGCACATCACTCTACACTACTACTCTACTACTACACACTACACATTCCTAAACTGATTTGAATTAAAATATTAATAATAATTTATTTAAAGGAGAGACAAAAACACGTCTTTCAATTTTGACAAAATTGTAATTCAAAAAACCAAAACAACTTCACCACACAGGCAACATTGCTATGGCTAATACAAATTTGGGTTACCGTGCGGAAACACAAATAAAATGAATGGTATACATGGAACAAAATGGAAGCCTGACGCTATAGGGACAGGCATGACAGTATGGGTCATCCAGCAGATGTAGGAGCTGAGCTTAACCAGCAGCGCCATACATTTTTTTTAAATATTGTATTTTAACTCAAGATTGGACATTTATCACTGTTAAATAGTATGGCCCTTTTTAGACACATCTCTACATTTGTATGGCGCCTTCCTCAACCAAGTGAATGGGCTACCACTATCATTAATCACTTACAATATTATTAACATATACAACAGTATAGGAACCATGCGCAGATTTTAGCGGAAAAAAAACTAGATATAATTTTTTTTCGATTAAATAAAAATAAATGATTGCAACCAAAACTGCTATACAAATTTTGTGCATGCACCCAACATAAAAACTCAATAAATTTAGTCAAAATTTTATCAGTACATATCGACTATGGAGGGTACATATAAAAAAAATAAAAACTCGTTATGTTAAGTAAAATAAATTTTATTTAAAATACACAATTTTTTATGTTTAATTTTATTTATTTTTCAAAAACAAAATGACCTTAGAAAATGGTGTGCATTGGAAGACTACATCTCTTCAAACCTAATAAAAAATGGAAATCATATTCAGACAAATTTATTGAAATTAAAATTAAAATCATCTTACTTTTATGTTTTATTCATGTTTAATAAAATTTTATTATAACTTTTATACACTTTTTTAATTATTTAGGTTTGTTAACACAAATTAACTTTTAAACATAACAAAAAATTTAACCGCCAATGCGAAATGTCAAATTGAATTATGTAAACATAAACAAAATGAACAAAAGTTGTACACTCGTTTGCTTCAATAAGTAAAATATTAAAATTTGTACGTGCGTTTTTCTAGCAACTACAAGAAATTATATCGAATATTTTTTTCGCTAAAATTTGCGCCAGCGTCTATATAATAGTCAGTGCTCCAAAAAGATTAATTCGCATCAGTAAAAGGAATATATGTATATTTAATTTCAGTGGTTTAAAACAATGTAGAATAATTTAGACAAATTAGAAATAAATTCATGGTAATTTACTTTCTACGCATAGAATTCAAAATTTCATTTTTGAGACCACCTTTTTCTAAATTAATATGACAAATTGAAATTGTTTAAAGTAAGATTTATAAAGATCACGCATATACTATTCTGATTTCATTTTTAATCTCATTTTCAATATACAAAATGTTTATTATTTAAATTTAACAGCGCCTATCCTAAATATTGTACAAAAAAATGAGAAATTGAAACATCTGTTAAAATATTCATAAGATGGTTTTACACTAGAATGCAATACGGCATAAAGACAGATATTTTTGTTTTGTTTCTCTTGTTTGTTGCACGTCACAAAGTAGATAATTTACAAACTGACCTGAAACGTGAATTAACTTAAGAATTTGCATTAAATCGGAATATTGGAAATTGAAATAATTATAAGGAACGACAAATAATAAATATGAATGCAGATGGAATTCTGATTAGTACTGTGCCGCACAAATATTTAATATGGACAGTTTTATGTTTTTAGTTTAATAGCTAATAAGATTATAGCAAAAAATATGTGCTCTTTAATTTTTGATTCAGAAAGTGAAAATACTAAATAATATCGGTTTAGTGAAAAGTTTGTTTGTATTTATGTGATAACATCGAACTAATATTGTTTGTTGAAGCACCCTGATTGATTGAAACCGTGGGCCAAAAATAAACGGTACTGAATCGGAACCCGTAAAGAACATGATGTTGTCTTGTGTGAAATGCCTTATTGCCACCTTCCAATTTATTGAACATAGTTTAACGTCGTAATAAGCAACCCTTAGAACCATCCATTAAATTCACTTGTTCAGATATTTATGTTTGGCACTTCAATTTTTTGTACGTATCTTGGATACCGAAATTTAGTTCACCCTCCACTAGTGCTCACAATACCTCTTCATTCATAGTAGCCTCCGGAACGATAAGAAGTTGGTGTTAAATTAATATTGATATTTGAACAAATAACCAACAAAATTGCAACAAAATTGTTTAGTATACTAAAATGGCTCGCAAGCCCATATTCGTACCTTTTTATTATGAAATCTAAACATTACAATAAGTTAAAGCTACAATTAGAAATAGTGTAAATAACTGAATTGAATTCAGGTTGACTTAATTGAATAAATTGAGGTTTTGGAAAATGGTATGAGACTGGATGGTGAAACATACACTAAGATTCCATGGTGAAGTTAATCGTAGTCTTAGGTCAAATTATCTCCTCATGGAAACGGATCGAATTTAGAGTGTCCCTCAAATTTATTAAGACTTCTCAACTCAACGAATCGAATACGGATAGAAAAGATTCTATTTTCAAAAGGAAAAATCTAGTATTGTAAATCAAAATGGCGTGACGAACATTTTGGAGTGAAAATAGAAACAAAATGATAACAAAAATAATAGAGGAGAGAGCTGTAATAAATTTAATGGACGGGAAAAAACATAGTTCAAAACAATTTGAACACATTAATGTTTATACATGGAAACGATAAGGGTTAACTGAACGAAATTCTTAATTCAGGGTATTCATGAGCATGGAAACATAGTAGTTCGCATTTGGGATATAATAAGTTTTAGTTTATGTTACAGTAACATTCTATTCACAACTTTCCGTTAGGATTATATTCCATTGGAAGTTTCAGAACAACATTATAAAATGTACCTAAAATATGTTAAAATTAAGTTTTAGAGATTAATAGTGACTAGAATACCCTTAAACTATCAAATATTTGGGTGTAGTTATTGATTGTCAATTAAGTTTAGTTATTAGTGCAAATCGGCACACTTTAAATGTTTTCATTAAAACGCGCTGGTTGCTTGGACTGTTATGTTATAAGGACTAAGAATGCGGCTCGGAATATTGTCGGACAAGATGAGTGTTTGGCCGTTCGGTTAATATGTATCCAATAATCGACGATGGTTTTTCGTGGATCTTTTAAAAGAGTTTTAGCATTTCTCTAATGGCACAGCAGCATTTCCCAAACAATGCGCTTCTAAATTTTGGTAGAATATAGACATTATATGTTACCCTCGATAGCAGGATAAGTAGAGCGCTTGTTCTGCTATTCGAGAGTCCCAGGTGCTTTATTTATTTAATCAAATAAATATTTATTTAATTAAATAAACATTTAATTAAAAATTATATTAAAAAAAACAATTCAAACAAAAAACGTAAAAACAAAAAAAAAGATCAAATTTTGATTTAACATTTAAAAATTTTAAAAATAATTCTTCAGGATATTTTTGAAGTTTTCCTTTGATAAATTAAAGTCAAATAGGTTCTCGACGATTTTTATTTTTTTTTTATTTTTGTTTTATTCTTTGCAATCTTGTCTGGGGCCGAAGCACTCCCAAATCTTTCGCAGATGCCTGCCAAATCGAGGACGTACGGATGTAGGTCCGATTTTGTTACCATCTGCACATTGCATAGCTCCATGCCAGCCTATACTGACATGGAAGATGGGTCGGCCCATGAGTTCTGTACTTCGACAGGGGGTCATAGTTGTGTTCCATTTCATCCCAGATCGTACTCTGCTGATGAAAATTCCCTTTTGCATCCTGCCCCTATCGGGATTCGAACCCGGTACCTCCCGATCCAAACGCCAAAGCGTTAAACCACTGTGCCATTTGGTCGGTGTTGTCGTCGATGTTGAATGATTTAAACAACCTATTAATGGGGAAATGTTCTACAAACTACATGAATTGATACGTTTTCCAAAATGTAAGTTGAATCAATATGACCAAGTAAAACGTTACCAATAAAGCCGCGCCTAAGAGAAGTCGTCTATTTTCAATCGTGCATATTTTATTATCCGTGCAACCTGTTCAGTACGGAGGTAACCGAACTACATTACCATGGTAAATTGTGGTCGTAACCCCAGTCACTTTCCTTTAACAAGAAAATCAGAAACTTCTTTAATTTCAATTCTTTTACTGTACATAGCATAGTATGGATTCCAAACCGTGACCGTGGTGAGCTGGCAAAAAAGAAAGTTACGACTGGGTCTTTTGTGTGTAAAGTAATTAACAATAATCTGAAACAAATTTAAAAATAAAATTAAAAAAAAAATCGATATCAATAACAAATGGGATGATCAATTTTGGAACACCCTGTAGAAACCGTTGGATCGGAGTAGTTCGAAATAGAACAAAGCAATGAAAAATATGAGTGAAGAATAGTACAGGAACCATGGGCAGATTTTAGCGAAAAAAAATTAGATATAATTTTTTTTTCGTTTAAATAAAAATAAATGATTGCAACCAAAACTGCTCTACAAATTTTGTGCATACAACCAACATGCAAAAATCTCAAGAAATTTAGACAAAATTTTATCAGTACGTATCTAGGATACATATAAAATAAAACCTCGTTATTTTAGGAAAAATTTATTTTAAAAAAATATATACCTACACAAATTTGCTATATTTTAATTTTGTTTTATTTTTAAACACATTAACATTAGAAAATGTTGTGTACTTTATAATTTTAATAATACATATATTTAGTAATACAAATATCTTAATGATACATTTCAATTACAAAGAAATACATTTACCGATACAGGACTTATTTTGTTGATTATATGGATAAATATATAAAAATAATTATTTATACGATCGAGTATAATAAAGTTTTTTTATAATTTTGTGTATGAATATATTAGTTTATTAAACAAAATTATTTATTTATAAATCACATTTAAAACGCTAAAGACTAACACAAATTAAACCGCCAATGCGGTATGTCAAATTGCATTATGTAAACATAAACAAAACGAACAAACGTTGCACACACGTCTGCTTCAATAAATAAAATATTCAAAATTGCACGTGCGTTTTTCTAGCAACTACCATCGAATTTTTAAGGAACCATGTGCAAATTTTAGTGAAAAAAAAGTTCGATATAATTTCTTGTAGTTGCTAGAAAAACGCACGTACAATTTTTAATATGTTATTTATTGAATCAAACGTGTGTGCAACTTTTGTTCATTTTAGTTTTGATAACATAATTCAGTTTGACATTTCGCATTGGCTTGACGGTTAAATTTTTCATTGTGTTTTAAATTTAATATGTGTTAAATAAATAATTTTCTTAAAAACCAAACATTTGTATATTAAAAGTTATTTATATTTACATGAACTCGTGTAAATGGATGCGTAGGTATATTATAAAATAATATATTTGTATTTTAATCAACAAAATGAGCGTTGTTCGTTTAGTGTCCGACTGTTATTGCCATGAATATTGAAATATATTACATCATATGGTGTGTGGTGAATTTACGGGAAAGGATGTGATTAAACTCTTTCGATATATGTATCTGATAAAAAGCATGATGACGATGTGTTAAATTTCAATAAATTTGTATGAATATAATTTCCTGGTTTTATTTGGTTTGAAGAGATGTATTCTTCCAATTAAATGTAAATGAAATTATCATGTACATAGACACCATCTATAAGGTTATTGTTTTTTTGAAAAATAAATAAAATTAAATATAAAAAATTGTGTATTTTTAAATAAAATTTATTTTACTTAACATATCGCTTGTATTTTTTTTATACGTACCCTCCATATGTACTGATACAATTGTGTCTAAATTATTATTTATATTTAAACGAAAAAAAATTATATTCAATTTTTTTTTCTCCAAAATCTGCACATGGTTCTGTTGTGTTGCACATTTGTTAACAAAACTTCTGCTGCTCTGAAATGTTATTTTTATTATATTCATAAAATAAATTATATAAATATTTCATATACTATTGTAATTATATATTAGTAATATTCTTTCTTATATACAACAATGTTTATGTTTATGTATAATTTTATTATATACTGTGTAAAACAGATGATTCTATAATGTATATACAACAACATTTCCTTGCTTGAAAAAAATGAAAATATAAAATCTAAAATCAGTCGAGTTAAAACAGTTGTAACAAATGATATGATATGATATGATATGATAGAGGCGTACAGGCCAGCCATAACGGCGATCCTAGGTACGTTACCATAATCTTGAAATATCAACAATCAAATAACAAATTATATCTGAATGAGAATAATATTTCAGCATCATGCGGGCCCAGGCCCTGCCTGCATCCTTAACAGGTTAGTTAGGAAAGGATGTTAGTCACAGAAACGACTAGGGCGAACCGCAGCAAAGTCATTTTCTAACTACTTAAATATATTAGAATGTTAGTCTCAATTAAATTCACACTCTAGATTAGAGTTTGTTAGTTAATTAATGTAAGTTAGTTGTGTTTGAGGTAAATTACACTAATATTCATCATATGTATTCGGCATCAGTCATAATAGACTGGTTAGGTTATTTAATTCACATCTATGGGCCATCTCATCACATACTGCTTGTAACCTTATTTTGCCCTATCTTCCCATCCAACACCATCTAACCGAGGGACTTCACGTTCGTAATGACACGGCAGTATTATCATACATATGATGACCTAAATATTCCGTCAATAATGTCAAAATAAAAAAATAAAAATTTAGATTCGGTATTGTCATTCAGCTACCTATATTTAAATTCATCCAATTAAAAGCAGGGTTAATTTATATCTAACATTCGCACAACTTCACTAAAACATAACCTGAATTCAACCAGAAAAATCGTCGAAAAACAACATTCCATAGCAAAAAGTCTTTGGATCGTTAACATATTTGATTGTATTGAGTTTATGCTCAAAGCGTAAATAATTAAATAGACCCCCTGATCAAGAATGTTGCAATCACAATCTTCCCTGACCTTCCGGTATGTAAAAAAATAAAAAAAAATAAATAATAAATTTTAAATAATAATAAAAACAAATTGAATTATATTTGCCGACAACTTTATTGTTTTAAATCAGGACTTTCGACAAAATTTCAATTTATAGAATTGTTTAAAGTAAGTGAAAATTATTAAAATAAGTTATGAAAATTTAATTAAAATTAAATAAAAACCCAAATGGATAACAAAATCCAACATATTTCAGCTCAAATGATAAATTTCCCGTGGCAGAAAACTGTTTCCTCCTTTCATTAACATTTTATATATTTATCAATTTATATTATTCCACAAAAAGTCATTTTTGTCACAATACGGTGGCAACCCATTTTGAGTATACAAATTTTCGCTTATTGGGTAAGTTACAATTCGATCTGTTGTAATTTCAAATTTTGGTTTCTCGGGTACCAATATTTTATGTACTTAAGTATATACAAAGGGAATTCCCTTGAAATGTCAGTTTCTATGTATACGATTATAAATTACCGTTCACATATATGTAAATAGTTTTAATAACAATAATAAATAATTAACTTTTATATAATTAGAATGGAAATTCGAATAAAAAGATACTTCTCTGTTTGTATATGTGTTGAACGTAATTTTCATAATAACTGCCTCAATTCACCTGTATTAACAGGTGAACTTCTAAAGAACAAAACTCACTAAAAAATAGCACATCACTCTCACACTACACATTCCTAAACTGATTTGAATTAAAATATTAATAATAATTTATTTAAAGGAGAGACAAAAACACGTCTTTCCTCTACGACGATCAGTCGATCCTCCACAAATTATCGACGGTACAAAAATAGTGTTAAAACTAAATTATGTTATGAGGAATATTGCCTCATAATTAACATCATTAACATATTCAACAAAAGTGCATAAAACACGTCTATTACGGCGTACAGTCAAGAAGCTAAAATATGTTGACCGCGTGTTCGAGAACTCTACTTATAAACAGCATCATCACGTATACATTATTATTAGTAACAGTATCTGATCAGGAATACGATTACAACACCTTCAATTATATATGCATTAATATCAACAGTTGCTGATTAACATTATTTTAAAATAGTTTATTTTATCCTAAATAAACCAAAATTAATGTAAAACGTAATTCATTAATTTTAAAATTCGTTGATTAGTTATTTCAAACTAATTTGCTTATTTTTTATTTTAATTGCATGTGCATATGTAAAAATAACTGCGGAAGTGTTTCAATTCACATATGCAAAAAGAAAATAAATTCGAAAATTCGTGTTCAGACAGTGCAGAATCAATAATAACACATATTATTAGTAAGTACTGTATAGCACAAATGATAATGATAACACATTAAACTTAAATTTATCAAATCTAAATGAAAAATCTGCTGTTGAGTTCTTGTTACCAATTTCCAATCTAAATTTAAATTTTTCCGACGATTCTAATTTTTTAAATGTAAATCATCCAACTAATTTTCGAGAAAGTGTAATAAACCCAAATTTTTGTGAAAACGTTAACCAATCTCAAACAGAAATAAAATTCGAATTAAAAACATTGATCAAATGCTAAAAATTATACCGGAGTTCAATGGATCCTCTAAACAGTCAGATAAATTTATCGCGTGTTGCGAAATAGTTTACAATCCATTGACTAATAGAAAAAATCCAGGGTATTTCTAAATATTTTAAAATCGAAGTTAGATCAAAAACCTTTTGACATTGTGAAATACGGAAATTTTGAATCGTGGAATGATCTTAAAAAATAATTTGTATTACAATTCGCTGATGCACTTCCACTTGACCAAATACTAGTTGAATTATTACAACTTCGGCAACAGCGAAACGAATCTATTAGAGAATATCCATCTAAAATCGAACAGCTACTATATGATCTAAATGCCGCGTGCATTACTAACTAGAGAAGGGCAAGCTGCTGCAAAACTTATACAAAATTTCAGCGCCATTACTGCATTAAATACTTTTCAAAACGGATTACGAGAGCCACACCGATTAATAATAAAAGCGTGCAGGTTCTCAAAATTAAAGGACGCAGTTTCAAAGGCAGTTGAAGAAGAATTATCGATATCTAACGTTTCTTACGGTAATTCAAAAATACAATTTAATAATAATTACCGCAATTCTTTGACAAATGATCGTTCAAAGTGTCAGTTATATTCACGTACTGGGCATACAGCTATATTGCTATTCGTTTACTAAACCTAACCAAAATAATAATATTATTAATTCCAATTCTATGTTCTGCAAGAACATTGGTCATAATATAACTGATTGTAGAAAACGCGAATTTAATAATAATAAATCAGTTAAATTTCAAAATATAAACAACAATTCGAAACAGGAAAACCCAACTCCATCTACATCAACAAGTTCGTTAAACTACAATCAGTCCAACCAATCGCATGTAGTGGCTCGGGCTTCCGAGATATAAATCTATATTCAAATCAAAATATTTCGAATACTAATTCTAATGTTTCTAGTTCAACAAATGTAAATTACAATAATCAATCTATTTCAAGTCAAACTTTAATCTCTTCGCATGAAATATTTTATCAACTTCCTGAATTTAATAATACCGATTCAAGTAACAATAAATTTATCGAACTATCATCGTTAGATATTCTAAACTCTGATAGGAACCAGTTTCTATTATAGACACTGGCTCAGACATTTGCATAACCAAACGAGAATGCATCCATGATGATGTACTTTGCTATCTAAATGAAACGTGTTACAACAAAGGAATCTCTTCAGATCGCATTTTAACCTTAGCGTTGTGCCGTGCAATAATACATTTTACAAAAACAAATCAATTTTCCAAGACTTTCAAATTGTCCCAAATAATTTCCCAATCCCTTGTCCTAGAATTATTGGCCGAAATTTTTTGAATATTAATAAATGTAATATTGATTATGCTGAAAAAACTGTTAAGATTCTATCCGAAAATAAATCATAAATTTCAATTCCATATTGTTTCATTCCTACTGGTTATGAATTTATCAATTCAATTTCAATCGCAATTCCTGCTAGAGTAGAAACTATTGTTAAATTACCTGTCTCTAAAAATTTCGACAGAGATTATTTCTGTTCAGCAAAAGAAATTTCACCTGGAGGCATTTCATGGCAAGTGCTTTAGTAAATCTTAAACAGGCATACACATTTTTAAGCATTTTAAACACAAATGATAAAGCCATAGAAAACAATAAATTATCAATTCAATTTGAACCTTTATTCAAGTATGATGTCTTTAGCCTAACAAATATTTCAAATTCAATTGAAAATTCAATTATTAGAATCAAAAATAAATACCAGTCACTTAAATGAAAAAGAACAAAATTCAATCTTCAAATTTG
Source organism: Nephrotoma guestfalica (assembly GCA_963691935.1). Lineage (NCBI taxonomy): Eukaryota > Metazoa > Arthropoda > Insecta > Diptera > Tipulidae > Nephrotoma > Nephrotoma guestfalica. The sequence goes on from OY829913.1 coordinate 175,947,863, forward strand.
TTTTGATTTCAACAATATTTTTCATCTTCCGGGCGACAAACTAACCACAACTAGTGCAACATTTCACGAAATTCCATTGTATCCAAACTCTCGTCCAACCGACCAAATGGCATAGTGGTTAAAGCTTTGGCGTTTGGATCGGGAGGTACCGGGTTCGAATCCCGATAGGGGCAGGATGCAAAGGGAATTTTCATCAACAAGTTACGATTTGGGATGAGAAGGAACACATCTATGACCCCCTGTCGGAGTGCGGGGCTCACGGGCCGACCCATCTTCCATGCCAGTATAGGCTGGCATGGAGCTATGCAATGTGCAGATGGTAATAAAATCGGACCTATATTCGTACGTCCTCGAATTGGCCAATACAGGCGTAAAGCTAAGGACGTAAATAAGCGAACCGCGAAAGAGTAGGGAGAGCTTCGGCCCCAGAACAAATCAGGGGGAAAAAAAAAAGCTCTCGTCCGGTACATATAAAAAATTATTGACAACCAGAATTTGTAAAAAATGAAATGAGAAAATAGTTAAACAAAATGTTAGAAAACAAAATCATCGAACCGTGTTCAAGTCCGTACAACTCACCTCTTCTAATTATTCTGAAAAAGTCTCAAGCCATTGAAAAGAAATGATTAGTCGTTGACTTTAGGAGACTTAACCAAATGACCATAGATGATATTTATCCGTCGCCTAATATAACAGAAAATTGGGCCTAATTGGGCAATACTAATTATTTTACAAAACTAGATCTCGCAAATGGGTACCACCAGGCTCCTATGCACCCTGCCAACAAACCAAAATTAGCGTTTAATTCAGTTTGGGGTACAAAATTGATCTTATTATGGTGATTAAATCCTGATGTTTAATAGTTTGTAAATTTGATTTAGTCTGCATCCTAGAATATTTCTTAAATTATAAACATACTTTCTTAAATTATAAACATATCTGACCGCGTTATTGAATACTCTTTGGAGCGAGAGAGTTGCAGAAGAATCACAATGTTCGTAAATAACATAACAAAGTCATTTCACAGGAAGTTCTTGCTTACTTCTATTGAAGCTTTTCGTTTTCTGCAAAAATGTTGCAAAGCATATAGCATTCAGGAGAACACTATTAAAACAAAATGATTGTAAATTAAGTTTGAGTTTTGACTATTCGTAACAACAAACTTCATACTTGAAGTTCTTTTCCATTAATTGGGATATGCTTGCAAAATTAGGTAGACATCTATGTACCAGAAGGGGCAGCTTCCATTGATGTTGAAAAGTTTAGAATTTACAAAAAACGACAAAGAATTAAAAGAATCAAATAAATTTAAAGATTAAATTTTCAATCAACAAAGTTTGACGCTGATGGGTTTTTGAAATTTAATGAGGAATGATGATTTTTGATTAAACAAGACAGTTTGACCAAAAGTCCGATAAGTTTAATTTTCCGCTTTAGAAATCACTACATATTCACCCCTCCATTTTTAATTTGCGTTCGTTGCGCAACACCATCTCTATCACGATGAGACTGTTTCAGCATTCAATCATTGAACATAAAAGGCGAGAAAGAACTAGAACTTTACTAGGTCACAGTCAAAAACTTTTAGAGATAAAATTATTTTCGAATTTGCAAGTTATACAGCTAATGAACATTCTCTTTTATTTCCCACACGACCTCTCAAAATATTTCTTCGGAAAGAGGTTTGAACATTTGTAACCACTTCTGTTCCTTCTGGGGATCAAATGCATATCAAGGATGTGACATGCGATTTCATTTGTTAACCTGCCCGGGCCAAGGTTGCGTCGATGACATAAAACATTTTCTTTTTTCTGCTTTGAAATTTGGCCGAATTAATATTTATAGGAGCTTTTTCGGTTTTTGCATACCATACCAAGGCATTTTAATACATCTCTGTGTATGTGTATGTGTGTGTGTGTGTGTGTGTGTGTGTGTGTGTGTGTGTGTGTGTGTGTGTGTGTGTTGTGGTTTGATCTGTACATACTAAAAGTTTGTGGCCTATTTACAGCTCAGACGGAGCAACTGAGAAAATAGTTGTAAACATTTATCATTTATGAGAAAAACAACTATGATTTAAAAGATTCTAAAATTGCAACAACATCGATCTACATTATGTTTCCAAAATTTAAGGGCAAATGGCAGTTTTGAACAAAAAATCGTTTTACACCAAAAGTCGGCCTTTATACATCCAGACTAATAAAATTTTTACATAAATTCAATGATGCTAGTGATATGTGAAGGAAATCTGTGTACTAAAGTAGCAGTTCCTAATGAAAGCTTTCTGGATTTTTATACTTGTTCCCAAATATTTTAAGAAACCATTATAAACAAAAGTATTCCATTAAAATTGGCTATGAAATCGGTTTTAAATTTTAAAAGTCAGTTTTACTAGGACCTCCAAAATTATGGTTTTGGAGGTTCTAGTAAAATTTGGATTAAATCAGTGTACGGGAAGTGAAAGCTATCGTATATTTTCGTTTTTCAATTTTTGCAATGTTGTTAAAAAGTAAAACATTTGCAAAACCGAACAGAAGGGTGTTCATTGTAGGTTTTCTGATATTTAAGCACTAGTAAAGGTTTTTGGTTAAACAAGACAGTTTTTACCAAAATTCTGGTAAATTGTATTTTTCGCCTTAGTAATCAAGTGCGGTGTCGACTTATTCGATGATTCGACGTACATTAGAGGTAAAATAAAGTCGGGTGTTCGCCACAAAATCAACACCTTTACTTTTTTTGTCGTTAGCATCCAAATGGAGACTGGTTTATTATATATCACAGTTGAGAAGTAGACTTTAATTATTTACTATTGAAATTGAGCGAAAACGCGAAACATTGAGGTTTGTAGTAAGCGAGAAATACAATAGTAGTTCTCAAGCATGATTCATTTACTATGTTTCCGCTACAATCCAACCTGTTTTGCAGGCTTTACTTGGTTTGTTGTGAGGGTGATTATGGTAAGCAATATTGATAATTTGTGAACACCACCTTTTTGCCAATCACTTTGAATAAGAGTTAGTGAAGTGAAAGTGCAAATATCTATCATTTCACCGTAAAGCCAACCCTGTTACACAAGGCAACAAGATAAATGCTCCTTCAGGTAGTAGTTGAAAGTAAAGACCTAGAGGTTACTTTCGTTGAAAACCTGAGCTTTACTAAGCACGGGTGACATTTTTGATGTGGAAATAATTAAGATCCTGTATTGTGCTTACGTTCGATCCCAGCTGGAATATGCTGTAAATGTATGGTATCTGTTCTACGAACATCATATCCAAAGTAATGAGAAAATTCAAAAGAAGTGTATACGCTACTTGACCTGGAAAGACGGATGGTTTTATGACCATGATCTACCATACCAAGTAAATATACAGCGACAACCACCATATTTAACCGGGTGCAAGACATACAAATTAACAACTCTAGAAACTAGGCGCGAACTGCTAAAAGTACATTTATTGGTAATCTCCTACTAGGCCTAATCGACGCACCGGATGTGCTAAAGTTAATTAAAATAAAGGTTCCTGATAGACAGCTAAGAGATCATGACTTCCTCCACTTAGACCTACACAGAATGAACTATGGCGATAATGAACCAGTGAGGATGATGTGTAAGAGTTTCAATGGAATTAACTATTTGTTTGATTTTTTTAACACTATGCGCCGTAGGTCCTTGGCGAAACACATTAACACTTAATAAACACATTATACACTTGTTTAATTATTATCGATCCACAATCCTTATATCCGACATATAATCATTTGGTATAGATATGTTGATGGCATCCTATGCCTATGGAATGGAACTGATAGACTGTTAAACTCATTCCTTACTTGGTTAAATTCTCAGTATCCCACCATTGATTTCACATTCGAAAGGGAAGAAAATAAATGTATTAATTTTCTACAACAATAACCAGGCTATTATCCCTAGTTCTTCAAACCATCCTCATAATATTAAAATGTCAGCTTTCCACTCACTTATAGATAGACTAATAAACATCCCTTTGACAAATTCAAATTATGACATAGAGCTTAATATAATTCTACAAATAGCAACGAATAACGGATATGCAACTAAGACTATATTAAAGTTATTAAATAAAAAGCTAAAGCGTAAAGCTCTATTTATCCACCGGATAATAAAACGCAGAAAAATTGGCGTCGCTTAGAGTATATAGGAAAAACTAGCCAAGGGATTAACAACATCGTAAGAAAAATGCGGAGTTACTATGGCTTTGACTAAATACAATCTTACATTTTCCGGACATATTTTTCTATGCCGTCTTAATCCATACAAAATAGAATTTATTTAGCAGCATAGCTCCACAATATGATTAACCCAAGTAAATTTACTGTTCATGCGCAATTCCAGGTTACAAATGGTAGGTTAGGTCAGGTTAGGTTAGAGTGGCTGCTTCCGCACACTTAGGCCAATAGCGGCCCATTGTGATACCACAGGATCCTATTTTCCCTTTACCCCCGTTAACACCATCCAGAGCTTCTTATGTAGCGCAAAATATCTCGCACTCCACAGTTCGCGAGTTCCGAAAGGCTATTCATCCCGTACACACCTAAGTATTTATGCCTTCTGTATGATAGAGCTGGACACGAGCATAGGAAGTGATCTAAAGACTCTTCCTCCTCTTCGTCCATACAACTACTACAAAAGTCATTCGTCTGTAGACCCAGCCTTCTCGCATGTTCCCCAAAAAGGCAGTGTCCTGTCAGTATCCCTACGACCAAACTTAAGTCCCGTTTCCCCAGGGATGTGAGTGCCTTGGAGCGCTTCAAGTCCAGTTTTGGTCAAACCTGCTTTGCTACCCTGCACGTGAGAGTGTTGGTCCACCTCTCATTTGTCAAGGCGATTGCCTTTCTCCCGAGCGCCAATTTGAGCGCTGCTATAGGTCTCCCCAGAACTGCCTTTTCCGGCTGCATCTGGAGAGTCGTACCGTACCTAGCTAGTTCGTCTGCCCTGCAGTTTCCCGTGACGTCCGAGTGACCAGGGACCCAGATTATCTGGATGTTGAAATACTCGCTCATCTCATTAAGAGATGATCGGCAATCCAGCGCCACCCGTGACTTCAGACAAACCGCCTCTAGTGACTTGATCGCCGCCTGACTGTCCACATAGATTGCGATATCTCTCCCGGATACCACATTATGCTTCAACCATGTCATGACTTCCCCGATCGCCACCACTTCAGCCTGGTACACGCTGCAGTAGTCAGGGAGACGAACAGAAATATTAACGTTTGCTTCTCCCAGAAGACTCCGGCTCCTACCTTACCGCCTAGCTTAGAGCCGTCAGTGAAAAATTGCAGTGCCTCGTTTTCCAGTATTGATCCGTTCCTCCAGGATTCTCTCGAGGAACAGATGGTCCCGAAACCTTTATTGAAGCACAACGTTGGTTTACTATAATCTAGATTCGCCAGTTCTTCCCTTTGCGATCTAACTATCGTCGAGTGTCCCGTCTGAAGACACTTCTACTGCGAAACCGCCGAGAGTCTCGTGGCCACATTGGCTGCAATTTGTTTACCAAAAAATTCGATTGGAATAAGGTAGAACATAACCTCTAAAGCGCGTGTAGGAGTTGATCTAAGCGCCCCTTTTCCATCATCCTTACATATGTTACCTTATTCAGAGCTGGCCACCACACGCCCATCCCATACATCAGCACAGGTCTTACCACTGCGGTATAGATCCAGTGCACCAGCGCTGGTTTCAAACCCCAACTCTTACCTATGGCGTTCCTACACGAGTAAATGACTACATTAGCCGTCTTCACCCTTTCTATAATGTTGGGCTTCCAGCTGAGCTTACTGTCCAAGATTATGCCCAAAAATCTCGCTCTATCAGTAAAAGCCAGTCTAATGCCGTTAACGGTAGGAGGGCTAACTACCGGAATTTTATATTTCCTAGTAAATAGTACCAGCTCTGCTTTGGAAGGGTTGATCCCTAATCCACATTTGCTGGCCCATCTAGTAACGATCAGGAGTGCATTTTGCATAACATCCCTAATCGTATCCACATGTTTGCCTGAGATAACTATCGCTAAATCATCTGCATACGCTACAACTCCTGTCCCCTCCCTCTCCAGTTCCAGCAGCAATCCATTCATCACTGCACTCCAAAGAAAGGGGGACATTACACCTCCCTGCGGGGTTCCTCTAACCGCCCTTCTTCTAATGGTGGACTCCCCCAGTTTTGAGGTAATGATTCTGCTTACCAGCATCTGATTTATCAACCTTCTTATAGGGTAGTCCACCTTCAAACATGACAATCCTTCCATGATCGCCTCCGTACAAATGGTATCAACTACGTTAATTTTTTCGTTTTAATGTGTAAACTATAGAAACTATAGAAAGAATAAAAAAAATAACGTAAGAAAAGAAGATACAAATTTATTATTCCAATTTTTTGTTTTTAGTTTTTAGTTTAAATCCATGCAATCTTTTCTGGGGCCGAAGCACTCCCTGCTCTTTCGCGGTTGATTTTCCCGTCTTACTTTACGCATCTCTGCCAAATCGAAGACGTACGGCTATAGGACCGATTTAAGTTACCATCTGCGCATTGAGACCATGAAGATGGGTTGGCCCATGGGTTTTGCACGCCGATGGGGGGTCGTAGTTATGTTCCTTTTAATAACAGATCGTAATCTGTTGATGAAAATTTCCTTTTGCATCCTGCCCCTATCGGGATTCAAACCCGGTACCGCCCGATCCAAACGCCAAAGCTTTAACCACTGTGCCATTTGGTCGGTATTATTCCAATTTGAAGTTACGGCCATAGATAACTTGAAAAATTAAGTTCATATTCGTATATTTTTGTGATATATTTCCTAAAATTTTGAATGAACCTACAATATGTTTGAGTATAAACATATTTATATCAACAAATATATGATTTTAAAATTATAAAAATTATTTCTATGCGGTTTAAATTACCGTAATTCGGTAAATTATTTTTTTAGGTTAGGTTTAGAAAAATACAATTCTACAGTGTATTGAAAATTATTTTTGATATTACATTCATATTAGTATGTATATGTATACAAGAATATTTTATAAACAGAAAAGATAAAATACACGAATAATTCAAAATTCCCTTATATAAAATATAAACCTTCAAAATCAATTCCAAGACCTTCGACAGAATAGGAGTAATACTTATTGATCGTTAAGACTTGCAAAAATTTAACCTCCTTTCCTTTTAACAGGGGAATAACCAATTCCGTTTTTCATGCAATAGGACAATAACAGTTAGTAATACGCTTATTGATAATAAAAGTCAGATATGGTAAAATTAAAGGCAATAATAAATTTAAAAATTGCAGACTCATGCTGTCATACCCAGCAGCGTTTGATTTAATTTTTGCGACTACATTCACAATATCGATATCGAACACACATGTAAACTGAAACAAATTACTGGCAGGAGCAGCACGTCACTACCTGCTGGAATGACCGTAAAGTGCGTATTAATCTCATCAGCCGTAAAGGGAGTAGAATTATGACTGGCGGTCTTTGTTTTAATTCCAAGGGATCTTAGATTATTCCAAAGTCGCCTCATACTAATTTTTGGATCACTAAAATAATATTTTTGTTTACATACTCGGATAAGGCATGTCACTTGGTTCCTGTAGGTGCACTACAAAGATTTTTGCTCAAGGTTCCCATTCTTTTTCCATAATTTATGAGCCTGATCTCTCAAAGCACTTAATTTAATAATTTTGGTATTGAGCCATGGTGCGGCTGGATTGAAATTCAGAACTTTTTTGACAGGGATTGCATTGAATATATAACATTTGTAAAATTAAGGAAACTATCACAAAGGTTGTCCAGATTCTTATGACTTTTAGCCCTTCAAAGTTTAAATCGTAAAAATTATCTTGAATTAGTTCCAGATTAGCATTACTATGTATGCTTTGATCTTTTAAGCTTTACTTTATAAGACATATGAATTAAGTAGTGGACAGAAATCGCTGACACCGGGATATTATTAAAATGCTGATCTATTAGTATCCTCATCATTAATAATAATTAAATCTATAAAATTAGATTCTCTTGTATAATGGTAAGGAATAACAAATAAATTAAGCATAATCACCCAAAATTATAACATGAGAATAGGCATTTATATAGTCCAGTATTACTAATACGATGTTATCAATATCATTTGTCTTAATTGGGGTGGGTTATTGCCAACGATAATTGCATACTTAATATTTTTAATAGTCGGTTCTGAGATAATGAACTCCGTTGTTCCCATTGTAACAAGATCAACGCACTTAATGTTTAAATTAGATTTAAAATACAAAGCCACACCTCCATCTCTGCGGGTAGCCCGATTATGGCATAGGATTTTGTAATCTAGTATTGTAACATGAGACGAAAAAATTTTGGAATGAAGCCAAGCATAAAATATCAAAATTTTCCGTTTGCATCAATACACGCAATTCGTCTATATGTTTCATCAAAGTAGACTTAGAGGACCAAAATAAAAAATTGACTATCTTTCATTGCTTTAAAAACTATAATCTAAAACTGCAACCAAGAAAGTGCAACTTTTTACGAACTGAAGTCATTATCTGGAGCATGTGTACAAATCACGTTGTTAAGCCTGATCCAACCAAAATAGAAGCAGTTCAGACTCAGAGACTACTATAGTAGATTCATCGAGGAGTACTCTAAGCTTGTGAACCTCTTATTAAATTGTTAGAAAGAAAGAACGTTCTTTTTTCGGGACGTTTTCTGTGATAATTCTTTCCATTCGTTGAAACAAAAGCTTATTTCGCCATCTATTTTGATTTATCCCAATTTCAGTGAAACTTTTATCGTAACAACAGACACAAGTGACTTTGCAATTGGTGGGATTTTGTCCCAAAACTCAATATCGCAAACAATCGATCTTCTTGTAGCTTTCGTTAGCCGATGTTTAAACGCAGCTGAGCGAAACTACCCTACAATTTTAGAGGAGTTATTAGCTATTGTGTGAGCTGTTAAACTTTATCATCCATACCTCTTTGGGAAAATTTATAATTAAAACAGATTATCGTCCATTAATTTGGCTTTCCAAAAATCCTAAACCATCGATCGTCTCGTATTTTATGATGGCGTATCGATTTAGATGAATATGACACTGAAATAGTATATAAACCTGGGAAATCAAATCAAAACGCAGATGCATTAAGCCACATTACTAATTTAAATAGCCAAGTTTCCAAAAGCACATATTCAAAATATTAATTCATCTGATAATCATACTAATCCCAGTTGTTCAAGTTCTAATTCCCTAAATTCTACTACTTCTACTACAACTACTACAGTTATAAAACATTACAAATATTGAATCTGAAATAGATATTAATCGTGTCACTGAGGCATTCCACTGTACACCACTTGGTGGTCATCACGGAGTTTTACGAACAACTCGTCGATTAAAACGTTATTACCAATTCCAAAAATGATGTCTCGGGTTCAGAAATTTATTCAAAAATGTACATCATGTCAACAAAACAAAGACGGAAGGCGTACGAAAATACCAATGCCGATAATTACGACGTCTACAGACCCATACGAAAAATTGTTCCTGGATATCGTTGGTCCACTTATTCCAACGCACGAGGGCTTACGATGCCAGATGACTTGACCAAATACTCATTAGCTGTACCATTAAATTCTCAAGAAACATCAGAAGTTGCTAAAGCCTTTGCAGAAAACTTTATTTGTCGATATGAAATTCCACAAGCAATAGTTACCGATCAAGGGAGTAGCTTTATGAGTCAAATGTTTAAAGAGCTCTGCAAATTATTTGGAATAAAAAAATTAAATACTTCTGTATATCACCCACAATCTAATAGTACATTAGAAAAGTCCCATCTAAATCTTGCACAATATTTAACGTAAGTACACTTCTAATGATCCTCTCAATTGGGACCAATAGATATCGTACGCTTTATTCATGTATAATTCAACACTTCACTGCGTTACAGAATTTATGCCGTTCGAATTGTTATTTGGATGTGTGTCAGCAATACCAAATTCATTGAGAAAAGATCCAGAACCTTTTATATAATTTTTCAGTTTATATTTGAGAAATAAAAAATCGCCTTCAAAATTCGTGACGAGTTGCACGGCATAATATTCTTAAATGTAAAGAAAAATCTAAAATATACTATGACAAATCTTCCTACTCAACAAAGTTCAACGTAGGTGATAAACACTTAATAAACACATTATATCACTTGTTTATTATTTCGCAAAAAAAAAATTTTTATTATTTTAACTAAACTAACTAAACTATTGGTTCAAAAAGTTTAAAAATTACTCGATCCATTTCGACTTGTTAGGTCATCATCAGGAGTGAGGCTGAGGAGTATCTACTGATTTGTAAAAATAAAAATTTAGTTATATATAGTAGAAATAAGCAAAAGGAAATAAAAGAAGGAGGGACAAAAAATAGGTGATAAAAATTATGCCCCATTTACATGTAGAAAATTGTTTTCTTCTGCAAATTTTTGCAGGAAAATAAGAAGCATCCGCTATATAAAAATATTCAATATGCGAGAAAGAAATAAACATATATGTATAGTAACCATAGAAATAGAGTATATAGAATGAATGTAAAGAACTGTTAAGCGTCACAAATTCGGAGGGTAAAAGAGAAAGCATATAAATTAACAGGGCCGTATTTAGAATTTTTTTCGATCGAATGCATAATAATAAAGTACATTAATTATTTTTATTTAAATATAATATTAATATAATAAAAAATTATAAAATATAAAAAATATAAAATATAAAAAATAATAATTATAAAACCACTACGCTTATTTATTTCACATTCCTTTGAAATGTAATAAAGAAATAAACTTGTTTCTTTTCGTTAATTTATATGACCTTTGGTTACAAACATAATTCAATCGGATGTCATAATATTTTTCTATGATAGAATGAGCTAACAAATTAACGTGTTCTTGAGAATGACTATATTGATCTTCATCATTGAAAATATTTACACTTATTAGGTTGTGAAGAACGTTATAACTTATTTTTTTTAAACAATTTAGAACTAGATTTTAGTTGCGTTATGTTTTTGTAGTCCGCAATAGCCAATTCCCGTTTTAATACAGCTTCTGAATATTTACAAATTTTTAATACTGACGACGAAGGAGTTAACAGACCACCCTTATTTTTTAAATTGATTAGCGAGGTATAAGAGGTACATTGTTGTATTAATGTGCAACAGTCCTCCCTCACAATTCAATTTTCTAAATTAATATCGGACTATAAATCCTCCTATGTATTCAATAACATTAATTGAAAATTCACTTAGTATAATTGGGTATCCAAGAAAATCTTCATCATACATATTCGATTCGTCTACTTTTGAAATTTCTTGGTCAATAGAAATATCATCTGATGAGGCTTCAACCATTGCTTTTGCAATTCTCCATATTTTGGTAAACTAAAAACAAATGTTTACATTATAATTTCTGTAAAAAATTGTATTTACAGTACATATTCCAGAATAAAAATAAATTATGAAAAGCAAAGCACTTAGCACATCAAATAAAATAAGAAAAATGCGGCACTGGTAAAAAAAGATGCTACCCACGTCAATAACCAAAATTGTTTTCTTATTTTTATCTGATTTATAAATTAAATTAAGGATAATTTTACCACAAATCACATTCTTTTCAACATAATTTACATTTTATTTTTTTATAAACACTTACCGATGGTACGAAATTCCTTCTTGAAATTTTTTAGGCGCATTTAAACAGTTTTTCACGAGACACTTCATTTTATTAAATGTTTGTAATTTTTATTACTAAAATGATACACTACACACAATCCACTAACTATTTTAATAATATTTTAATTATTTTTTAATTATTTTAATTAATATTTTCACGATTTTTTAAGAGCACAAAATTAAACGCGTAATTTAAAACAAAAACAAAAACTGGTTTGAGGGGGTTGAATCTTTGACATATGAGACCGCCATATGCATTTTTTATATAACCATCCTGCTCTGGCTTGTGACACGTGAAACAGCAAATCTTATATGGGAAAAATCATTACATTCATTCTATAGTATTTAATTCTATGATAGTAACGCCATAATTTTTTTATAGGAACATTTTTAATTTATTTTAAATTAATTCAAATGAGAAATTTACATTTTTATCTATGGCGTCTGTTTTTATTACGATTCCTTAACCTTTTGTAAACATAAAATAATTTTTTTTGTTAATTTTAAAAATTTTGCCATAAAAATAGTCGGATCGAATATATTTTATGGCAACATTTTCATTTTTATAATGGTTTTTGCAGTGTAGTGGCTCAAAAAATCTTCTACAAAATTTTGTTGGGATATATTTCTTTTCTTGTCTCTCATGTGCAAAATGTCAATGTTGGTATTGATAAAATCGATTACTATGATAAAATTTTTGATTTTATTACAGAAAGCAAAGCAATAGAGCTTTGTAGGGATTCAACTAGGTCTTTTAAGACTTCTGTCAGTAAGTGTATCAACCAATGCCAAAAGTTGTTTAATGGAACTGGTTGGAAATACTCTGTCATGAATCTATCTGCTCCGATTCTTTATGGTTTACCAAAAATCCATAAGGAGGGCATCCCGATTAGACCAATAGTCGCGTATTGCAATGCTCCTGCCTACAAGCTATGTAAGGGTTCCATAAACTTTTTCAATGATCATACTAATTTCTTTTCGGCTTACTCGGTTAAGAACTCGGTAGAATTGATTAGCAAAATTCAAGACGTCGACATTCCACTACATTCAAAACTAGTTTCGTTTGACGTTGCCAGTCTTTTCTATTCCAATTAAAACTTTATCTCAAATAGTTTGTAATTACTTAGGGATGTTGTAGATGAGGGCTTACGTCGTGAACTGAAGTTGGTGTTTGAGACTTGTATTAAACAAAACTATTTCTGCTTTGATAATACATATTTCAAATTCGCTGATGGTCTACCCATGGACTCCTTCTGTCACCTTTGTTAGCTGAAATTTTCATGAATTTCTTCGAACAAATGATTTTATCAAACAACAATCCTTATTTTCGTCATATAATCTATTGGTATAGATATGTTGATGACATCCTATGTCTATGGAATGGAACTGATAGACTGTTAAACTCATTCCTTACTTGGTTGAATTCTCAGTATCCCACCATTGATTTCACGTTGGAAAGATAAGAAAATAAATGTATTTATTTTCTAGATATAACAATAATCAGGATTAATTCTTCTTTAGACTTCAAAATTCATCGGAAACCCACGTATACAGACGCAGTTATCCCTAGTTCTTCAAACCATCCCCATAATATTAAAATGTCAGCTTTCCACTCACTTATAGATAGACTAATAAACATCCCTTTGACAAATTCAAATTATGACACAGAACTTAATATAATTCTACAAATAGCAACGAATAACGGATATGCAACTAAAACTATATTAAAGTTATTAAATAAAAAGCTAAAGCATAAAGCTCTATTTATCCACCGGATAATAAAACGCAGGAAAATTGGCGTCGCTTAGAGTATGTAGGAAAAACTAGCCAACGGATTAACAACATCGTGTCCGATTATACCAATAATAGTTTTGCTTTTTATAATAGTAATACAATAAAGAAAATGGTTTTTAACAATAAAGCAAGAGCAAAACGAACAGAGAGAAATCCGTTAATAAGTCGGGTAATTAAATATACTTCAATATACCTTGAATTTTGTTACTCAGACGATGACTAATCGCTTGACTGCTATTCCACCCCCCCCCCCCCTTTATTAGTAATAAACAACAGATGGTTGGAACGATCAATAGATTAATTTTTATTTCCTATACGTTTACAAATTCTCATGAGAATTTCCTACAATATCCCTGTCCAGAATTAATACCCTGGTCGTTTTTTTCAATTCAACTGGGATTTTACTGGAAGGTCATTGGTGTACATTTTGGTGCACGTCTTTTGTTTTGTTTTGTGTTTTTGACGTCATTTAAGAACACAAAATAATATGTTAGGTACATAATTTGTGAATTTATTAAATTTTACCATACCATTTTAAATTAATAAAGTGTTGTGTTAATTTCCTAAATAGTTTAAACTAATTCCTATTAAATAAATATAAAAGTAATTTCATTATCATTCATATTTCCTCAGTTAACCCACTTTATAATTTATTAAACTTTTTCATCTCAATATTATTTGGATACATTTATTTTATTTAAGGTTTTATTTAAGTTTTATCTAAATAAAATCAAAAATTCACAAATGCAAATTCTCATGATGTATTTTTCTCAACCGATAGTGCTCATTTATAAAACCGGTAAACATTTTGGCGAAATTTCATGAGAAATTGACACACACACGCAATGATAGAAAATGACAGCTCACATATTAAAAATGGGTCCCATTTGAAACGCGATATTTCAAAACGCCATACGGTACAAAACGCGATATGGTACAAAACGCGATATTTCAAAACGTGATATTTCAAAATGTGATGCGGTACAAAACGCGATATGGTACAAAACACGATATTTTAAAACGCGATATTTCAAAACGCTGCCGTCGCTTTGCAATGTACATTCTGGAAAAGGGGAAATTTAATTTCAGTTTATAGGAATTTAAAAATCGATAGGAGCAAGAGTAGAGTTTTTTTTCAGTTTATAGGAATTTAAAAATCGATAGGAGCGGGAGTAATGAACCGTATCGCGTTTTGTACCATATCGCGTTTCGAAATATCGCATTTTTAAATATCGCGTTCCGAGCAGATCCCATTAAAGGTGTATATTATATTACGTATTATTATACGTATACAAATTCCCGACAAATCATCGACAATTTACTTCTATATAAATCCAGGCAAGTTTAGCATTCTACTTTGGAATATAAATATGAGTGCAACGAACACAATGAGTGAGACATTCAGGAGATACGGTACGCGAAAGTAAAATCTTTTTAAATATAAGTTCTGCTCTAATACTCATTGATTGATACCTATATAAAAAACTACCAAAGAGTGTCTTGTTATATACTAGCAATGCAATGTAAATTTGAATATTTTTTTTCATTTAGTTTTAGTTCTCTGCACCAACACATTTATACTTAGTTTTAAAAAAAAAAATACTATGGGAAAAAATTACCAATACATTTTAAGTTAGTAATTGTTTATTTCATATGGGTAGAGTTAGCAGGACTTATATTTAAGTAGATTTTTTGCGAAAGAAAAAAGCGAAAGTAAACTGTGTGAAAAATTAATAAGTGGTGTTTTAAGTGAAAGAAAATTGTGTGCTGTATTGAAAATTGTAATAAGTGAATGAATAATAAATAATAGTCAACATGTTTGTTGCTGTATTTTTAAGTGTTAAGTAAGTATTTGGAAAATTATTTTAAGATTATTTTCAGTATTTGCAGGAATATTCCGGAAGCAGTGTAAATTACGAGTATTGTTATAAACCACCAAATTTGTAACTGCATTGACAATCCATGAAATGAACCTGATTTGACCGGACAAATTCGTAACAATTGGTAAAAGTGGTATGATTGTGAATATTAGAAGATGGGTGTTAATGAATTAACGGTTACGGAATTCGAATTAAAGCTACGTAATTTACCAACGAGTGGTTGCAGAAATGAATTCATATTGTGACTACGTGAGGGTATGGAGGAGGAGGAAGGAAAAACTAGATGATAGACGTGCAAGGATGGAGGCTCATCCCGGGCTACTTGGAACCTTCGACATGACGCAATTATAGACTGTTATAACTCAAAGGTTTTATCAAATGTTTGAAAAATTGATCAAATGAATCAAAAATGTGTTGGCCAACGGAAACAGGAAGAGGAGGTGTCCATAGTGAGTGAGAATAACGGTGGACTGCCGGTGATGGTTTCGATGATTTTGGTGCAAGGATTGGTTATGTAATGGAGAACGACGGTAAACTTGAAGAAAGTGGTTATGCCAGATGTGTTAAGGATACGAAAAAAATCGAACTCTGATTTCGGCGCATGGTTGATAACGGTAAGTATGACTTACAGAAAAATATGAAACTCGTTGCAGGTGCGGCGAAGAACAATTGTGGTAGCTACGTTTGGGCGGCATAGAGAGACATAACTTCAAAGAATGCTGGCCAGCTCGATATGAGATTATTTTAGCACTAATCTTTGGATCAGATGATGTTCAGTTGGATAGAACATTGAAATGTATCTGGAGGAGATATCAGCCCAGGCGAGTAGGAATTGCAGATGGTCCACTAGTTGTGACTGCTATGGCAGAAAGGATAAACGGAAGCGGTGATTGGCGATTGGCAATTCACAGGAAGGTTATCGAGCGGTGGAGTCGCTACGAAATCCCGAATTACAAAAGACCGAATTATTAAAAACCCGACAAAAAACATCCCGACTTTCAAAATCCCGACATTTAAAATCCTGACTTTCAAAATCCCGATTTTCAAAATCCCGATTTTCAAAATCCCGACTTTCAAAATTCCGACTTTCGAAATCTCGATTTTTAAAATTCCGACTTTCAAAACACCGCTTTTACTGAAACCTTAAAAAATAAATATTAAATTATATTGTTTTATATTCATCTTTATTAGAACTCGGTCTTCTTGGCCGATCTTGGTCAAATTTGGGTTGTCGGATATAAATTACATTTTAATGTGAATTTTAATAATTGTAAAATTTCAATAATTGTAAAATTTCAATAATTGTATAATTTTAATAATTGTAAAATTTAATTTACAAAATTGGATTTGTATTAATTTGTTCTTTTAATAAAATATATTTTTGGTAGTTCTGAAAAAGACGTTTAGGTACTTGATGAAATATTTAACGATAAAATAATTAAATAAATAAAATTAAGCGCTATTTTTTAAATAATTAATTTTATCATTATTGTTGTTGTAATCAACAACATTTAAAATTTTGCTATTTTTTCCACATTTTTTTTAGAAAGACGAGTTCACCAGCTTTCTTCTTCCCAATGCGTGTTTGGTATATCAACATCTCCTTTGCCAATTCTTTGATTTAAATCCTTTTTAACTATTTAGAAAATTTAGAAAATATTACTTACATTACGTTAAAAATATATTTTTTATCATATTTTAGTCGTTACCACGTTGCACTCAGCTTTTGAAAACACAATCGGCTTTTGAAAATCAAAATTTTGAAAGTCGGAATTTTTAAAGTAGGGATTTGAAAGTAGGACAATTTGAAAATCGGTCTTTTGATTTCGGGATTTTGATAATCGGGCTTTTGATCAGAAGTTGCAAACATTGGAAAGGTATACACACAGTCTTCGCTAAGGAGTGACATTATTTATAAATATATGAGAATACCGCTAGTATAAAAATATGTAGAACATATATATGTCAAGGTTGTTTTAGGAACTGGCCGAGAGCAGTGACGCACAAAGCTGTGTGGAGAACGAACGACATGAAAGGTGGCCTATGGAAGAGATGCACAAACGAAGGAATTTGGAGGAGCGGCAGCGATACGTAGTAATACGTGCTGGACCCTATCTTGCTAAAGTTTGAATGCTGGCCAAAGAGGGCGATGGCAATGGGGATGTTGGCTGTTTGCAAGGATGAGAGTATGGATGAAAGAGATGCGTAAGCAGGTAGTGCCGAGTGTGGAAGAGGCGCCACTGGGTGAAGAGACGTCACCATAATTCAATTTTGGTATTAAGGCTGTATGGTACTGAGAACAACCAATTTCTTTCTTAGTATTGATATTTAAATGTCTCTAAATGTATTTACTGGTTTGTTTCTATAATAATTTTGAGTACAATAATTTCGTATCATTTGCTTACTAAACTTTGCTTATTGTGATCTGTCATGGATTCGTCACGGCTTTGTGAAGCGTGGTTTTTGTTGAATGGTGGTGTTGGCAGGAGGTCACTTGGTGGATGGTAGTGGTTTCATGGTGGGAAGATCCATGCCGTCTGTTGGGATCGTTTCGAGGTAATTTTAGCTCCTGGATGGACATTGCATAATTCTCTTGGTACATTTTACTACGATTGTTTGTAGAGGTGGTTTCTTCCACGCTTTGATTTCGGAGATTTTCGGAGAGAGCTATTTTGGTGATGTTCCTTCATCCTATTATTCAGCGTTTGTGTAATAAATTGTTATATTTTTATTTTGGTTTGATTAGCGATAGAATTTTCCGTTTCCGTATTTCTTCTGTGCATTGAGAATATAGTGTAGGTAATTAATGATTAGCTGTGTTCTATATTGTATTTCCTTCATAATCCATCATTTTTGCAAGATTAATTGCAACTATGTTGGAGTTGGTAACGAATCCTATTATTTACCGCAAAATTGCCTTTTTGTGACACTCAATGGGTTACTAGTATTTTCTCACAGCTTATTAGCGATATTTTTGCTTTATAAAAAGAAATATTATTTGCATTGGATTTGGGATTTTAACAATCTTAACATAAAGAATTGTTTATCGGCAACTTCGTTATATCTATGTAACTGAAAAGGTAGAAATATTTGATATAATTAATATAATTATTCAAAAGAAAGAGAAGGTTTGTATACTTCAATACACCAACGACTGGATGTTTGTCATAAAATGCAACGTTGCCAATCTTGACTGTTTTAGTACAAGAATTATAATTATTAATTCCCAATTTCAAATCAACCCTAAATATTAATCTACATGTACAGTGCCGAGCTATTATATTAAAATTATTCGGTTCTCAGGAAATCTCATTCAAATATATTTAATATACGAGTACATATTATCCCTCTTTTAAGAGGGTCATACTAGTACGATTTTATATTTAATTATAAAAATTATAAAATAAACTTATTTATCATTCATTTTAGAATAATTTTTTCAAATTTTATCTAGTTGCCTTTACTTAAATATTACCTTCCAGCAGGAAAGCCATTGACGACACACTAATTACTAATTTACGTTTGTTACCAGTCTGAGATGAATCGTTTATGACAAGTCTAATACGAGGTGACAAGTCATAGACGAGTCGCATGTGTCATGTCTGAGATTAATTGTATGTGATATAAGTGCAAAAGTAGTGATAAAAGTATTTGTTTCCTTGTGAAAAAGGATGGGCGTCGGGAAAAATTCATCAGTTTTATAAAATTTTTTAGTAAACATACGAAATTTTTGCGAATTCTAAATTATTTAGGATATTTTAATGGATGGATATTTTAAGGGATATTTGAATGCAATCCGGTAGTTAATCTAGTTAATCTGGTTTTTTTTTTTTTGCTATTTCGTGTTCGCCCAATTCAACGGTTAAATACTAATGAATTTTAGAGTTCAAATAACTTTGGTTTCAGGAAATTCTACTGTAAGTTGCGGAGTTGCAGAATGATTAAATTAATAAATGTTTCAATTATTTAGGAAGCCGGAAAATATGAATTTAGAATTAAATTTCAGGAAATTTACAGATGCTTGTGAATTAATGCTTCATTGTAATTGCTGATTGTGTAGTTTAGAATTGTGTTGTCATTTTATTACTAACGACTTTACATAGGTGTCTGTAACGGGTCGAGTCAACCAATTTTGGTTAGGAAGCCGAAAAGTATTAATAGAATTAAATTTCAGGAAAATTCCAGATGCATGTGAAATAATAATATTTTTTCTTAGGTTGCCGTTTTAAAGAAGCAATTGTTGAAGACCAATACCATCGTTATACATTAACCTATTAAGCCTTTATCCTTCATCTAGTAGATTAGAATTGTGTTGTCTTTGTGTTACTAACTATCGGCTATACCTAGGTGTCTGTAACCGGGCCGATTCTGTCCCACTTAACTAACCTATCCAATCCTTCGGTTTTGTTATGTGTAAAAAAGGGTGTACGGTGGACCCGGCGTCATCCGGGAACTCAAGCCTAAGAACTTGGTCGTACATTCAAAATCAATCAATCAATCAATCAATTTGCTTACTAAACTTTGCTTATATTGTTTATATGTGTAAAATTAAGAAACTTCTTAGTTTTCATTATTAGTAAACTAAACATTGCATATTATAATAAATTAATAACCACGTATCTTGGATATACTTTTTATTTCGTAATTTACCATCTAGTGACAGTAAATTTTCAAAAAATAATCGTCATTGCGGTATAAACACAAATAAACATCGTTTGACGTAAGGATAAACATCGAGATGTTTAATATTTTTAAACTAAATTTTACATTTTCTACGTCATTTCTAGACTAATCTTGATAACCGTGTATGAATCCCTCGATTTTATGTTTCTTAACAACTTGATGCAAAAATCTTTCGCTGTTTAGAGGGAATATATTGAAATAATTGATTTGTGCGTTTCAAAAAAACGATAAACTTAAAACCTAACCATAGACAAACTAAACATTTTATTTGGTTAATCATGTATTAATCCCTCAATCATACATCGAAGTTCATGCTAAAAAAGAATTAGGCCAACTGGCCAATTTTATGGTCAAAAACTGATTTTTTACTAAACATAGTTATTGACAATTTGAGAACCATACAGCCTTATGATTCTCACTGTGAGTGAGAAACTCACATATCCTCACCTACAATTTCTAGGCGATACCACGAAATTTGAGCATTTTTGGCAAATTAAGTTAAAATCTATAAAACAACACCATTTTATGTGAAAACATTTTAAATTCTCATTTGCGTCGCCAAGAAATTCTACGTGAGGATATATGAGATTCTCACTCACAGTGAGAATCATAATAGCAAAATTGAATTATGGTAACGTCTCTTCACCGGTAACTCACCATGACTAAGTGAGATTCATAATAGGGATATTATTCACAATCCAGTGATACAAACGAGTTTGACAGGACAAATTCGTAACAATATATATGAAAATCTGTGCAGCACAGAGCTTTTGATAAAAATAGTTTACCCATCACCAATGTTTTATGTATTCTGTTGTTTTCATTGCTAAGTAACTACGTTTCAATCACTACAAAAAATTGAGTCTTAAGGCTGTATGGCACTCAAATTGTCAAAAACGATGTTTAGTAAAAAACAGTTTTTGACCATTAAATATTACCAATTAACCTAATTTTTTCTTTAGCATGAACTTAGATGTATAATTGAGGGATTAATACAGGATTATCCAAATAAAATTCAAGGTTTTCAAAGTTTATCGTTTTTTTAACACACAAATCCATTGTTTTCAATATTTTCCCTCTAAACAGAGAAAATTGTTTGCACCGTGTTAAGAAACATAAAATCGAGCAATTAATGTTTCGTTAGGCGCGGGGTAAAAACCAACTTATATAGAAAGGCGCAATGTATCAAAATGATACATATTTTAAGATGCCTAATATATATATTTTTTGTTTTTGTTTTGTACAAAGGTACGTTTAGCACTAAACCATTAAGGAGGATACCTAAACATCAAAATAATGTAGATCAAAGGAAAATATTAAGCTACTGAAATACAGAGAACGGTACTTTTTTCGTTTAAAAATTATACAGAAAAAACACTGTGTGTCAATTTGAGCCGCGCCTAACGGAAGGCTAAATCAGCAGAAATTGCGTACGGAAGAATACATTCATCTGCGCGATGCCATGAATGTAGATAGAAATGTAAGCAATGTCGGCCGACTTATCATTTTGCCAGCGACGTATGTTGGAAGCCCGAGGACATGCACGAATATGCGCAAGATGCGACGACCTACGTACGCCAATACGTGGTCTGGTAGACCACCAGACTTATTCATCACTTTCACTTGCAATCCAAAATAGATGGAAATCACGCAGCTGTTACTACCCGATCAATCATCCAGCGATCGCCACGACATTACAACACGAGTATTCACGCCTTAAATCGAGGCGCTTGTGAACTTCATTGTGAAGTGAAGTATCGTGTCTTTGGAGACGTGTGATGTTGGATGGTACTCTGTGGAGTGGCAGAAAAGGGAAGTGCCTCATGCACATATTCACCTGTGGATGGTCAAGAAAATAAGACCGGATGAAATTGGCGCCATCATTTGCGCAGAAATTTCTGATCCCGAAAAAGATACAAAGTTGTATGAAGTAGTGACGACGAATATGGTTCATGGACTGTGTGGCGATCACAACCGGGAATCACCGTGCATGATCGAAAACAAATGATCGAAACGTTTTCTGCATGCTTTCTTGGCTGACACAATCATAGGCAATGGCGGTTACCCCGTGTATCGTCGGCGCTCTGTAGTGGATAACAACAGCTGGATTGTTCCGTATTCGCCGCTGCTTTCCCAAACATTTAAAGCGCATTGCAATGTTGAGTACTGCAATTCTGTAAAGTCTATCAAATACGTTTGCAAGTACGTCACAAATGGAAGCGACATGGTTTTCCTTGGTATTGCAGCTCCTGATACCAACGATGAAGCTTCGAAATATCAGATGGTAAAATGTCAGCAGCAGTGGAGCGGTTTGAAGAATATTTTCATTCTCAATACACAAACGTCATCCCACTTTGATTCAATTGGCTGTCCTTCTTCGTGACATGCGCAACTGATCCATTTGCAAGAACATTTGCTTTACACGGAGATGTCGAGATATCTCACATGGAACGCATCATTAAAAAAATTCCAACATCGGAAACACGAAGCCCTGCCTATTCCTGGATACGTAAAAGTATACTCAACCGATGCATTGGGGCACATTTACACAGTTCATCCGAGCCGTTGTTTATTTTATGTTGGTTTGCA
This sequence comes from Nephrotoma guestfalica, assembly GCA_963691935.1. Taxonomy (NCBI): domain Eukaryota; kingdom Metazoa; phylum Arthropoda; class Insecta; order Diptera; family Tipulidae; genus Nephrotoma; species Nephrotoma guestfalica. The sequence goes on from OY829913.1 coordinate 175,970,563, forward strand.
GTTGTTGTACTTCAAGACCGTAATGTTAGTTCCAAAAGGTAATGGTACTGGATGCGTCGCTAGCCGTGTTTTGGATTAAATAATTCATTCTTGTTGGGTCATCTTTCTTTTTTAGTTATGGCACCATACAGCCTTAACGCTGTACAATACTCAGAAAATAAATTTATTTTTGTTGACGATATATGCTCAAAAAATCGGTCTAACTGGTTGGTATCTTTAATAAATTTGAATTCCCAAATTTCGTTCAATTATTTGACTTATATTGTTCTTATGTGTAAAATTAATAAACAAATTTTTTAATTGTCATTATTTTTGCTTCTAAACATTCTAAACTATTATAATAAATTAATATCATTTATCTTGGACACATTCATAATTATCCAATTTGCCATCTAGGCGCAATAAAATTCATATTTAATCGCCATTGCGGCATAAAAACAAAAACATTATCGTTTGACGTAATTTTTCGAACGAAATTTTAAATATTTTTAAAGTACATTATCCAATTTCTACGTCATTTCATTTACGATAATCGTGTATTAATAACTAGATTTTATGTTTCTATAAAAGCTGGTGCAAAATTTTTACTCGTTTTAGAGAATTTTTAAGAAAATTGATTTTTACTTTTGTAAAAAACGATTAAATTTGAAACCTAACCACTAAACATTTTATTTCGATAATCATGTATTAATTCCTCAATTATGCTTTTAACTTAGTTCTGAAGCATTAGGACAACTAGTAGTTTCTAGGTGTTGTAATTCTGGCAATTGAATTACTAGGATTATAGTAGAATTGCTATGTGCACTGGTAATATGAATTGAAATATTTGATCTCAAAAAGCAAATAAACAATAATAAATATGATGACGCAATGCGCTGAAATAGGTGGTTTATCATCAGTTTTATATAAAAACAAAGAGAAATTGGAATTGTTTTTGTAGCGCGCACTGCGCAGGTGACGTCACGCAACAATATCACTATTAATGTCAGTTGCCGTTTGACATTTTAAGTACATATTTGGAAATTGTTTATAATGAAGTGGTGCTCAGTAAATAAATGTCCAATCAATAACCTTCCACACAAGGATAGGCAAAGCTTGCCCCACTATTCATTCCCTAGAGATCAAAAATATTGTCAATTATGGGTTATATTTTGTGATCGACCAAAATCATTTAATCCCGTAACACATAGTGTATGCATATATCATTTTACGCCGAAGCACTTTGAACGAGATTTAAAAAGTGAATTGTTGCAGCTAAATGCTCGGCCGAAATTGAAAAAAACTGCCATTCCCACAATTAAAGCGTGCGATGTAAATATAATGAATCCAAATCAAATCACCCAGATAAAGGAACAGCCTAGGTACGTATACGTTTCGTAATGCTTAAGCACTTCTTAAAATATTATTTTAATACAATGACATTTTTACCAGTACTAATTCCCGAAATCCTGATATTCAATCTATAATTCCAACGATGTCGTTAAAAAAGTTTAGGTAATTACGATTTTTAAAAACCAGTATTCTGATTGACACTACCTAGTTCAACTGGACCACTTATATTCTATTTCAGTCAAGAATATGATAACAGAAAACTGAGACGAGAAGTTCATACATTGAAACAGAAAATGTTGGCTCTGGAACGATTAAATGTTGCGTTTCGGGAGGAAAATAAAAATCTGAAAAGAGCTGTAATAGAAGCAGAGAAAACTAAACAAGCACTAATAAAGAAACAATCACGGACAGCCATACATGAGGATGTTGAAGATGTGCTAGTTTTACCTGGTTATACGGTTGTACTTTATAAATAATAAACTCAATTTTTTAATTTTTTTTTATTTTATTTTAAAGTACGCTAGAAATGTAATCATACGTAAAATTGAAGTAAAGATAAAAAAAATTATAGATACAGTCCTTCCGGTGTCCCCTCCTTCTTTCGATATAATACACTTTCCTTAGACTTTTTGAAATCTTCATTGGTGACCTTCATGCGCCGTTCCCGCAATGCCATCAAGCCAGCTTCAGTACAAATGGCTTTAATATCAGCACCGGACAAATCGTCCTTCGCCATAATCAACTCGTTTAAATTTACGTCTTCAGCCAAGGTCATTCTAGATGTATGAATATTGAAAATTCGACGTTTGGTTTTTTCATCGGGAAGAGGAAATTCAATTTTACGATCAATACGGCCTGGGCGAATTAAGGCCGGATCCAATGTTTCAATTCTATTAGTAGCCATGATAACTTTAACATCACCACGTGAATCAAAACCATCCAGTTGATTAAGCAATTCCAACATAGTACGCTGAATTTCTCGTTCACCTCCAGAATTCGAGTCGTAACGTTTCGTACCGACAGCATCTATTTCATCAATAAATACTATTGATGGGGCATGCTCTTCAGCTACTCGGAATAATTCTCTGACCAATTTTGGACCATCGCCCAAATATTTTTGGATCAATTCAGAGCCGACCACTCGTAAAAATGTTGCGGAAGTTTGGTTAGCAACTGCTTTAGCCAATAAAGTTTTCCCGGTACCAGGAGCCCCATAAAGAATAACACCTTTTGGCGGTTTTATACCCATCTCCTCATAATATTCGGGATGGGTTAGAGGAAGTTCAACCGATTCCTTTATTTCTTGAATTTGGTTATCTAAACCACCTATATCAGCGTAAGTTTCTTGGGGCGCTTTTTCTAATTTCATCACTGTCACCATTGGATCAGTATCATCACTTAATACTCCCACAACAGCATGCACTTTGTGATTTAGTAACACCGAGCATCCTGGCTCTAACTGATCTTTATCGACAAATGATAGAATACTAACATAATGTTCGCTCCCGACCGAAGTAGATACAATAGCATGATTATCATCAATGATCTCTTCTAGATTGCCTACAGACATAGGGGTTCCGCGCAAGTCATCAACTTTTGAACGTTCTTCTTCATTTTTCTCTTCTTGCGGTTTCAAACGCTCTTGGTTGCGGATAAATTCCTCTTCCATTAATAGATAATCCTTAATTCGTTCCAACTTCAAGAGCTTAAGTCGACATCTCGTATGTGGAGTGACTTGAGGCAATTTCATAGCCGCATCAGGGCCTTTAGCCTTACGCTTCTTTTTTCCAACACGAGTTGGAATTGGTGGTTCATATTTTTTCTTTTTGTCTTTGTCATCTTTCTTATCACCTCCACCTCCAGATCCAGATTGATTTTGTCCCTGAATGTAAAAATTCAAAATGTTATACAAAAGAGCAAAACAATAAAAAATGAATTGTCATCAAACATAACCTAAACACTGTAAAAACAGTATATACATTTTAACTGCTTACAGATTTCTTATTCAAAATAATTTTGTAGGGCATATTATTAACTTACCATTTTTATTATACAAACTTCACTTTCAAATCAATTTTAATTAAGCTTTATCAAAACTAGAAAATTATGAACAATAAATGATAGTCACTACCAATGAAGTTAGCAATGATTGAACATGAAACAAATTTTAATGGTATAAAAATACGATTTTCTGTTTGACGGTCGGAATGACATCAACTTAATTATGTATGTACTATATGTGTGATGAAACACACCAAGCAGCAGCAGCGAGCAGCATGTTTAAAATTAATATTTGGCTTATTTGCTTATGTAATACTACGAAATCATAGTTTGATTATAAATATAAGTATTTCCAATAAAATTAATCAAATATTTTGTAAATTTAATAGAAAAATTTAAAATTAAAGAAATTATATTGAACGAAGTTGCATCTGTCACGGCATCAATAGGTTCCACACCGATCAGCTTAAATTTAAGTCCTTATTCCATGGGAATAAAATATTTTCCCAGTAAGCAGGAACGAAAGAAAAATATTAAGTTTACTATTCTTTAAGGCAACCAAAGCGAAAAGCAGTCCGCGCTCCTTTTTAATTTTAATTCAAAAATATTTTTATGGAGAAATCATTACGCCCACGTATATTATCGATCGTTTCGTATATAGGTGTAAAAATTGATTCAAGTCAAAACAAATATTTTAGATAAAATTCTTAAATTTTGTGCATGAGAAGAAAATTTTTTTATTAAAAATAGTGCGCGATTGTACATATTATTTTGTTGGTTATATATTTTATAGCAGGACACTTTCCACTATGCATCGTGTTCCAAACAATCCACACCAACAAAACGACCGTGTATATGCGAGCACACCAAGAAGTACAGCAGTTTGTTTCGTTTTCGTTGGAAAATCGAGTTGTGTTGTTTTTATTGAGATTATGAGTAGCAGCAAATTAATGCTGCTGGGTCTGGAACCTATTGATGCCACGGCAGATGTAACTTCATTCAATTAAATCTTTAAATTAAAAACCGTCGATCGTGTTGGTGAATAAATCTATTTCCGTTAAACAATCGGGACACGCCGTGTAACTCATATTTTCGACTAATCCGATTATAGGAACGCCCAATGTTCGATACATTTTCGCACCTCGATTTGTAACCTGTAACGTTGCTCTTTGTGGCGTGCCGACAAGCACAACGTCGGTTATCGAAACATTTTGGGCTGAAGAAAGGTGTATATCGCTAGTTCCAGGTGGTGTATCTAGGAAGAATATATCAAGTTCATCTCAAAATGTTCCCTTTAATAGCCTCTCTACATAATTAATGGTCCTCGCCAAACAAACGGGTTTTCAGAAATTAATAGTTCTATTGACATACATTTAACACCATAATTTATTATCGGTATCATATTGTTAGAACTTAATAAACACATTAAAACACTTGTTTATTATTTCGCACAAAACTTTTTTTTTTTTTTCAAAATGTTTAAAAAATTACTCGATTAATTTCGACTTGTTAGGTCATCATCAGGAGTATCTACTGATTGGTAAAAATAAAAATTTAGTTATATATAGTAGAAATAAGCAAAATCAAATAAAAGAAGGAGGGACAAAAATAGGCAATAAAAATTAATCTATTGATCGTTCCAACCATCTATTGTTTACACGGAAAAATTACTAATAAAAAAGAGGGGGTGGAATAGCAGGTAAGCGATTAGTTATCGGTTGAGTAACAAAATTCAAGGTATATTGAAGTGCATTAATTACCCGACGTATTAGTCATATTATTAAGAGCGTGAGAATAAAACAGGGCGGGATCTGTAATTGGTGAGAAACGGATTTCTCTCTGTTCGTTAAGGATATTTTGGTTAAGGAATATGGATTTTCGAATTTCGTAAGATTCTACGGTATCTAAACGTCTGCTTTTTGGTTGTATATGTAATATGTCTAAATTGTTTAAGCTAGCTGTATGATTTTCTAAAGTTAAATGATTATGGAACGTTGATTGATTGCAACCAGATAAATGTTCTTTAGCTCTAACTCTAAAATTGCACCCAGTCTGTCCAATATATGAGAAACTACAATCATTGCAATTAATCCTATAAACACCAGACTTGGAAAGGCGATCAACTCTAGGTTTATTGTTAAAAACCATTTTCTTTATTGTGTTATTATTATAAAAAGCAAAACTAATATTGGTATAATCGGACACGATGTTGCTAATCCGTTGGCTAGTTTTTCCTATATACTCTAAGCGACGCCAATTTTTCTGCGTTGGATTATCCGGTGGATAAATACCCGTTAGAGCTTTGCACTTTAGCTTTTTATTTAATAACTTTAATATAGTCTTAGTTGCATATCCGTTATTCGTTGCTATTTGTAGAATTATATTAAGCTCTATGTCGTAATTTGAATTTGTCAAAGGGATGTTTATTAGTCTATCTATAAGTGAGTGGAAAGCTGACATTTTAATATTATGGGGATGGTTTGAAGAACTCGGGATAATAGCGTCTGTATACGTAGGTTTCCGATAAATTTTGAAGTCTAAGGAAGAATTAATCCTGGTTATTGTTATATCTAGAAAATTAATATATTTATTTTCTTCCCTTACCAACGTAAAATCAATGGTGGGATACTGAGAATTTAACCAAGTAAGGAATGAGTTTAACAGTCTATCAGTTCCATTCCATAGACATAGTATGTCATCAACATATCTATACCAAAAGATTATATGACGAAAATAAGGATTGTTGTTTGATAAAATCGTTTGTTCGAAGAAATTCATGAAAATTTCAGCTAAAAAAGGTGACAGAGGGGAGCCCATGGGTAGACCATCAGCGAATTTGAAATATGTATTATCAAAGCAGAAATAGTTTTGTTTAATACAAGTCTCAAACACCAACTTCAGTTCACGAAGTAGGCCCTCATCTACAACATCCCTATCTAAGTAATTACAAACTATTTGAGATAAAGTTTTAATTGGAATTGAAGTGAAAAGACTGGCAACGTCAAACGAAACTAGTTTTGAATGTAGTGGAATGTTGACGTCTTGAATTTTGCTAATCAATTCTACCGAGTTCTTAACCGAGTAAGCCGAAAAGAAATTAGTATGATCATTGAAAAAGTTTATGAAACCCTTACATAGCTTGTAGGCAGGAGTATTGCAATACGCAACTATTGGTCTAATCGGGATGCTTATGGATTTTTGGTAAATCGTAAAGAATCGGAGCAGATGGATTCATGATAGAGTACTTCCAACCAGTTCCATTAAACAACTGTTGGCATTGGTTGATACACTTACTGACAGAACTCTTAAAAGACCTAGTTGCATCTCTACCAAGCACTATTGCTTTACTTTCTGTAATAAAATTAGAAATTTTATTACAGTAATCGACTTTTTAGAGGACGGTAATTGTATTGCCTTTATCCGCTTTACATGCTATCAGGTCATGATCATACATGACATTTGCTCAAAAAATTCGTCTACGGCTGTCATGCGAGTCATATGTTTTCTGTTGATTTGTAGCTATTGTTGTTTACTTTCAAGCCCGGTACATACGTCGGATGGAAATCCGGGATTTTTTACATCTCAAACGAGAAGTTAGTAACAGATAGGTTTATTGCTCTATTTTTGGTCTATTATTTTTGTGGCGTAGCTGTCAATTTTTTTATTTTTATTTTACTCGCGCTTGGCTTTCTCGTGTCCCCATTTCTGAAAACATTAAATTTTCTATTAAGTAATGTAATACATTTGTATTATTTAATATAATATACACATATCGTTCCAAATAATTTACTTAATCAATATTTTATAATAAATAATAAATAAATTTAAATCGGCAGGCATGTTTTACAACACAAACAAAATACCAATGTACTCGCAAGAACTTTTACAACACACAAAAACTTGAGCAAAAAAGTAAAATGATCTACAAAATATTGCTCAAAATTACAGTTTTGGTTTTTTTAGGTTGGTTGTCTGCAGGAGTTTTTGCTCAAAAGTGTAAATTTTTCAACTTCTTGGGATGAAAAGTGGCATGTATTTTGTACTATTTCTCTCATTTGATTGGATAAAACGGCGAGATGTAAAAATCCCGGATTTCCATCCGACTTATGTACCGGGCTTCAAACGAGAAGTTAGTAACATATAGGTTTTTTGCGCTATATTTGGTCTATTTTTTTGTGACGTAGCTGTCAATTTTTTTTATTTTTATTTTACTTGCGCTTGGCTTTCTCGTGTCCCTTTTTCTGAAAAAATAAAATGTTTCTATTAATTGACGTAATACATTTGTATTATTTAATATAATATGAACATACCGTAAATAATTCCCAATAATTTACTTAATTAATATTTTATAATAAATAATAAATAAATTTAATACGGCAGACACCTTTTACAACACAAACAGAATACAAATCTCATTGGGAAGAACTTTTACAACACACAAAAACTTGAGCAAAAAAGTAAACTGATCTACAAAGTATTGCTCAAAATTACAAGTTTGGATTTTTTTAAGTTGGTTATCGGCAGGTTTTTTTGCTCAAAAGTTGAAATTTTTAAGTTTTTGGGATGAGAGGGGCGTGTATTTTATAATATGTCTCTCATTTAATTGGATAAAGCGGCGAGATATGAAAATCCCGGATTTCCACTCGACATATGTACCGTGCTTACTCGTTAATTTTTAATCTTCAAAACAAAATATAAAGAATTGTTGTTGTAGAAATCTCTGTATTTTTCTTGTATGTGGCGATTCAAAACAAATTTACACACGAATCGTCTGTAGTTAGGTAATAGATGTGTATGTGGCATCGCTTTTACACAAGCGAATAAACCAATATTTAAATTTGCTGCTCGCTGCTGCTGCTTGGTGTGTTTCATCTTTTCACTGCTCTTTGATGCTACTCATATGGTGTAACGGTTTGGTTAGACCTGAATGGGTTGCAACATCTATTGCTTCCAGAAAAGAAGATCGGCCGTTACCGAAAAAATTTTATTCTAACATTCAGAGCTCCAGCGTGGTCGCAGTTAACCGGCTAAGGCTCAGGGATGGGGTGGGGGTTGTTGGAGTTGAATGATAGCTAGCTTGGACCACTTTGGAAAAGGGAAAATAAGGAAGGGAAAAGAAAGGCATGGATCAACTTACCGCCATTGCTAGTGATCACACTTACCGCTTCATCCTAATAAAAAGCTTTTAAGTTCTCATGCTGAAAGACAAATCGAACTTGGTGAAATTACAACAATAAAGTGAAATAAATAACCTTGATGAAATTGAAAAACTCACGTCGAGTAATATTACAAAATGAATACATATCATTTATTTATGTAAAATGTGGAAATTCATAAACAAAGAAATTCTAAATTTAATCCAAACTACTAAAAAAAATGACGTCATGGTCTAGAGAAATTTATCTAATTAAAAGTACCCTATCCCAAAGAAATTAACTTAATTAAATGTTTTATATAATAAAAAGAAAAGAAAATTTAATATTATACAAAAAAAAATAGTTTACTTGGTTTTATTCGTTGCGGCCGTTATCCCACGATGTCTTTGTGGTAACTGTTGGCGGATATCCACCCGCACGATTTATTTCCCCATTTTGGAATTATTATGGTAGTTAATATCTTAATTTTTCGTATTAGTTAGCTGCACGCACATTTTGATTAATTATAAATCTTAGTTATAGTTTAAATGAGTTATTTACATTGTACAATTTATTATTTAACTTGCGATGCACAATTTTAGAGTTCACAAAAACGCACGTCTGGTCACCTTATCTCACATACAAGAGTAAGTTTTGTGGTAAAATTGTAAATAGGTGATCACATACACTGGTTTCACTTATATGTTTGCGCGTTGCACATTATTTATTTTAAAAGTTTATACTGACGATTCACAAATTTTATTTAAGTTAAGGTTTCACCGTTATTAGAACTATATACTTTTGAAGTTAACTGTTTTAATATTATTGTGAGCTATTATTTATTTATTTATTATTTATTTATTTTACGTAAAATTAACATTATCAGCTATTAGATACATAGATACCTTAAACTCTAAGTAATTATTCTTAGTTTAGGATCCACACAAAAACACGAACTATTTTTATTTAACCGGCACATATATATTGAATAATCTCATGCGCGGAATTTTATTTCACTTCTATTTGTACTGTTTTTTTTTTATGGTATTACTAGAACTAATGCCCGATTTTCAGCATAGAGTTTTGAAGCTTTAATCACACATAAATTAATAGATTACACCGATAATTACTATTTTTATAACTTAATAATTTTTAATAATAGTGATATTTTTAATATTCAATAATTTTATTATTTTAATCGATATTTTTATTTTTATATTTTTAATATAATTATATCTGGTCTACTTAAAAAAAAACACCGACCAGCATTTATTCAATGTACAAAAATTTTTAATTACGAATTTTAAATGTAGACGCGATTATCTACCAGAATGTACTGTCCGCATGCTTCCAAAAATCACATTTTTATATCTAACAACAACCCCACCAGAATACGCCGACCGGTATAACCCAGTACAATTTCTCCAACATAAATTGTCCGGTACTTTTCCCGCGTTTTTTTATTTTAATCAGTGTGTGTGTGTATTACAATTACAGCCATGTCAGGGGAGTTAAACCTAATTATCTTGAAATGACAAGCAACCGTTGCGTCGCGTCAGTTTGCGTCGTTTCAATGGGTCATTTATATGTAGAAAATGATTTTCTTCTGCAAATTTTTGCAGATAAATAAGAAGCATCCGCTATATAAAATTATTCAATATGCAATACAGAAATAAACATATATAATAATGCCATAATTATTTTATAGGATTATTATTAACTTATTTTTAATTAATTCAAATGCGAAATTTACATTTTTATCTTCTGTTTTATTATGAATCCTTAACATTTATAAATATAAAATAATTATGTTTTTGTTAATTTTAAAATTGTTACCATAAATGTACTCGGATCGAATATATTTTATGGTAACATTTTCATTTGTATAGTGTTTTTAGCTCAAAAAATTGTTTGCAAAATTTTGCATGGATTGAATTCCTTTCTTGTCTCATGTGCAAAAATGTTAAAGTTTTATATCTTTCATTTTGCAGAAGAAAAAGGTTGAACGCATGTAAATGGGCGAATAACCTCAAGAAAATTGACACACGCCCATTTTACTGTGTGGACAGTTTGGAATATGTTGCGTTGCTCCTGGTGTGTTTCGTCCTTTAGCAGAAAACGAGATAAAAAGTTTAAAAGAACAAACTCAAATCGTAGGAACAATTCAGAAAAAATTGGTCATCGAGGAAATCGAAATGAAAGTAATAAAAATTTGTCGTCAAGAACAAACAAATTTTGCAGAGATTGAAACTTTACAGGAATGTGAGTGCTACAAATAACATATCGTATATGAATAAAAATACGAGTGGCACAAATCAAAAATATATCAAGATACTGTCATTACCGAATTATCAGAACCAAATGTTAAAGATAATCATCAAAAGATTTAGGAACTGTGGAAGCATACAATAAATGTGTGTCTTGGTATGAAAATGTAAAATTATCTGAATTGGATATACCGCTAAATTTTTAAATAGATATAGGGGCAGATTATAATACAATTAAATTTAAAACAATAAAATGGTTAAGCTTTAAATTAACTAAACTTCACATAAATTTACTGACCTATAATGGAAATAAAATTGAAGTGATTGGTGTAGTGATATTGAATTTGATTATAAAGAACAAAGTTCGTAAAATTAAATATTATGTAGTAATGGTCAACGGATAATGCTGTTCCAATTCTGGGTTTACCAACAGTTGAATCATTTTGGGATTAGTAAAAATAAGAAATTAATGAAATCAAAATAGTAAACGAAAACATCGGGAAGAAACTAGATTAAATGGTGGACATATAATATTAATAATATAATATTTGGCAAACGAAATGAAGATGTGGAGCAATTTAGAAAAAATCTAAAAAAATTTAGAGATAAAAAATTTAAAATGGCGTATGATTTTTTTTTCACAGTATCTATACTAATAGTCACTAAAACGATTAACACAAAATGGTGTATATTCTGTGTTGTATTCATTTTTGTATTTTTTGTGTTCCTGTAGGAAAATAGTTTTAAATGTGTGTGTGTCATAGTAAAAATTTATATCGTTTTTGTATCAATGCATCGGTTTTTACGAATCGCATTTTTGTTTAGAGGGACATAATGTATTGTTGTTTCCACAAAATTATTTTTCCTCTCGCCCTTTAAAAATTATGAACAGAAACACGAAATTTTAAATTCCTATTTAGTTTATTTTACATTGATCGTGTACTTCAAAATATTATAATGATAATACATAGATGATTCTTAATACGACAAACAAATTATAATATGTAATATACATTAATAATATTAAAAATGCATGTAGCCCTTTTTTAACGATTTAAATATGAAATTGAATACGTCCAAATAAATCTTCTTGGCGGTTGAACAATTGAATTATGTAACGAAAGTTTAATATCTGTAAATTTAAAACTAAAGAGAGTGGTTTACAGAATTCCTAAAAATTAAAACAAAGATAAATAAAAAATGTTCATGCTCAGGAGAATGAAAATTCTCCGCCGCGAAATTTTCTGCCGGATTTACTAGATAAATAAAGTCATAAAACATCTTTTCGAAAAAAAATGTCCATTGCATTTGAATGAAAGTGTTTTTTCGTGTTTACGTTATTTGGGCATGCATACATACAAAGTCCAAATATTGCGAGACGGACGTATAAATATACATAGGCACTGGTTTATATTAGCCGTTTCCGGAAATAGTCCATGGTAACTTTTGGGTATCTTGCTGACAAAAAATTACCAAATCTGTTTCCGAACATGTAGAGTAACTTTAGAGTAATTTAGTTTTTTTTTGTGTTTCTGTCTTTATATTAAATTAGAAGTATCAGAAAAATTAAATTACAAACTTTTAAAGTACAAATTGTACAAAAAGAAGCAACACAAATGTCGTATCTGCCAAAAATACGCCATTGAATTTTTGTGAATAAAAATTATCACATGCGAAATGTAATATTACTTTTTGTATAGCCAAGGTACTTGAGTATCTTTCGTTACCGACATTAAAAAATTAAAATTACCCAAAAGATCCAAATACCAAACTATAGTATAAACAAATATATATATATCAATTATTTATAAAAAAAAGCATTACAAATTTGGTTTTTTAATCTGTATGTCCACATGAGGAGTCATAATTCCGGGATTAAACTTCGACTCTTTCCCTTTACATATAAAACCTATTGCGGCGCAATAAAACAAAAAAACGACGTGCATCCGCCACCACAAAATTATGCCCCACACCAAGCGGCAAAAAAATTTGTCCATCGCCACCGAACATAACCTAAAATATTCTCATTCGTCATTTACGTATTAATTACCAATATTAAAGATTAACAAACAAAATTCTCAAAATTAATCAAATCAATGCCGCGCCACTCCTCGTGTAAACGTATATGCGCATCGAGTAGTATGAATCATTCGGAATTTGACGCGCCGGCCTTCGTGTGTCTAGTCCCAAACCTAATCTCTCCACCTGCCATTACAATCGAGTTATACCATCAATATTTGAACAGTTTGTCAGTGGAGACTCGAAATAACATCAAACTATTGTAATCATTACCATCATAGCATACAAGATCTGTGAAACTTGATGGTATACAATATTTTGACATTTCGTAAAGATAGATAGCAATTTCGTTGCCAATAGAAATTGTAAGCCAATAGAAATTTGCTAGGTTTAAGGGCACACCATGAGCAGCGCAGTGTGTGCCAAGCGATGCACACTATCGTCGGCTGACGATGAATATGAACACCAAGCAGCAGTTTGTTTTGTTTTAGAAGTAAAATGGAATTGTGTCAATTTTATCGAGGTTATGAGTAGCAGGAAATAGCAGTACATTGATACTGTTGGGTGTGGAACCTATTGATGCTGTGACAGATGCAACTTCATTCAATATAATTTTTTTAAACTTAAATTTTTCTATTAAAATTACAAAATATTTGATTGATTTATTAAAAATTTCTATATTTATACTCAAATTATGATTTTGCATTATTACACAAGCGAATAAGCTAATATTTAAATTTGATGCTCGCTGCTGCTGCTTGATGTGTTTTATTCTTTAAGGGCAGTGCACATTGGGACGAGTAGCGAAAACGATTTGTTTTATTTTCCGAGATAATAAAGGAAAATTTACAAAATTGTGCAAATAGTAAAACTTATTTGAGCAATTACTAAATCTTAGATTTCGTTTATAAAAAACATATAATATTAATAGTTTTCATTCAAAACTTTTATTTATCGCTGATAATTTGTATTACTAACGACTAATTAAAATTTTGTGAGAAAAGCTTTAAAAATTCGTATGTTTTGTATATAACTTACAAGGTTTATAAAATATCGTTTCTTTGAAACTAACTGATTACTCTATTTTGTCTTTCATTATTAGGGAAAAATAATTATATCGTTATCGCTACTAATCCTCTATTTGTGCAGGCCTTTTTTTGTATACTTCACAGAATATTTCTGATTGTCCGAGAACAATCGCAACTAATCTGCTTTCTGCATTTCCACCAAACTGTTATAAAACTACTTCTAATGCTACTACTTAAACCTAGAGGTCACTAAATTGTATAAATGTACTCATAACCCTTGATTGACCAATTTACACTGAATTAATGTTTCGCTCAAACCAATAGGCGAGATCGTAACCATAGAATTATACACTTAGAATGAATGTAAACTTTTTCGCATATGAAATTTGCTATTTCATGTGTAGCAACTCAGAGCAGGATGGTTATATAAAAAATGCATATGGCGGTCTCATATCTCAAAATAAAAATTCCTCAAACCAGTTTTTGTTTTTGTTTAAAATGACGCGTTAAATTTTGTGCTCTTAAATAAAGTAATTAAAATATTATTAAAATAGTTTGTGGAATGTGTGTAGTGCATCATTACCTAATAAAAATTAGAAACATTTAATAAAATGAAGTGTCTTGTGAAAAACTGCAAAAATACGCCTAAAAAATTACAGGAAGGAATTTCGTACCATCAGTAAGTTTTATATAAAATAAAATGTAAATTATGTTAAACAGAAAGTGATTTGTGGTAAAATTATTCTTAATTTAAGTTATAAATCAGGAGAAAATAAGAAAACAATTTTGGTTGTTGGCGTGGGTTTTTATCGTGTTGTAAACATATGTTTTTACCAGTGCCGTATTTTTCTTATTTTAGTTTAATAAAACGTCATTTATTTCATGTGCTAAGTGCTTTGCTTTTCATAATTTAGTTTTATTTTGGAATATGTACTGTAAATACAATTTTTTACAGAAATTATAATGTAAACATTTGTTTTTAGTTTACCAAAATATGGAGAATTAAAAATCAATGGTTGAAGCCTCATCAGATGATATTTCAATTGGCCAAGAAATTTCTAAAGTAGACGAATCTAATATGTATGACGAAGATTTTTTTAAATACCCAATTATACTAGGTGAATTTTCAATTAATGTTATTGAATACATAGTGGGATTTATAGCCCGATATGTATTTAGAAAGTTGAATTGTGAGGACTGTTGCAAATTAATACATCAATGTAATTCTTATAAATCGCTAATCAATTTCAAAAATAGAGGTGGTCTCTTAACTCCTTCGCCGTCAGTATTAAAAATTTGTAAAAATTCCGAAGCAGTATTAAAACGGGAATTGGCTATTGCGGACTACAAAAATATAGCGCAACTACAATCTAGTTCCGAATTGTTTAAAAAAAATTGTTATAACGTTCTTCACAACCTAATAAGTGTTAAATATTTTCAATGATGAAGATCAATATAGTCATTCTCAAGAACAAGTTAATTTGTTAGCTCATTCTATCATAGAAAAACATCATGACATCCGATTGAATTATTTTTGTAACCAAAGGTCATATAAATTTACAAAAAGAAACAAGTTTGTTTCTTTATTACATTTTAAAGGAATGTGAAATAAATAAGCGTAGTGGTTTTATAATTACTATTTTTAAATATAATTTAAATAAAAATCATTAATGTATTTTTATTAAAGAAATAAAAATGTAATTAAATTTAAATAATTTTTTAATTTAACCTTCCTAACTTCATTGCATTCGGTCGAAAAAAATCTATATACGACCCTGTTAATTCATATGCTTTCTCTTTTACCCTTCCAATTTGACTCCCTGAGCTGTCAACTCATTACATTCATTCTATATAATCTATTTCTATCCTATGATCGTAACAACATTTTGAAAGGACTAAATTTTAATTCATGTATTTTTATAATAATATGTATAAAAATATATTAATCAAAGTATAATAATAATTAAAGTCTTGCCGTAATACGCCGAAAGTGAATGAAGTATAAAGTATAAATAATAGCTGTTTTCGGAAATTAACCCATGGTAACTTTTGGGTAATTTTAATTTAATTAACCCATGGTAACTTTTGGGTAATTTTAATTTTGGTAACAAAGTTACTCAAGTTACTCTGTTTATACAAAAAGTAATTTTACTTTTCTCGTTAGAATATTTTTATTCAACAAAATTCAATGAGACATTTGAGACAAATGAGATATTTTCATTACTGAAAATGAGGCATTAGAATATCATTTCCATTTTCTAACATTTAACTAAAATAAAACTGAATTTTTAATAAATTTTTATGTATGTATGTATTTGAAATGTATTTTTTTCTATTTTAGGCAAAAAAGAACGAAACAAACCTTGCAAGAGAATTTAGTACATTTTTGTCAAAACATGAAAATAATGCACATTTCTGAATATTTGTTAAAAATTGAATTAAGATTTTTTAATTTATAAAATGAAATAAAATGTGCCTTTTTTAATTAATTTTAAAAGTGCGGGGCTTAAAACCTTTCACGAAATTTGATTGGTTTAGAGTGCGGAAGTCAGTGTGTCAATTCTTATATCTGCAAGTATGTACGCAGCCTGGAGCAACACTAACACAAACAAACAAAAATGGATTTAAAAAAATGTATGGCCTATTTTTTGACATGTAGATTTAATTTTAAATTTGATTTTCGAGAGAGCAGTAATTAAACAACACAAAAAATGTTTGTGTCTAAATATAAAATTAGGTTTTAAAGTAGTAATAAAAAAATTTTCAGTACAACTTTCGCATGTTTTTTAATTTAATTTTATTCCTCGAGTGTGTAGTGATAAAACAATAAAAAAAATTGGGGTGATATTGTGATATACATATGTACATATGTATGTATAATATAAACGTTTCAAAGAAGTAAAAAATTCTCAAGTACATTTTCGGCTTGTATATTATAACTAAATAATTATTTTTATTTATAATATAAATAACATATTAATTTATAATTAATTATTTTATTATGTGTAAATTTTGCCATTTATTAACATATTTTTATGTAAATAAAAATCGATAAATAAAATCGATAACGATGCAAACTATGCGAAGGCATTTCAAAAATGATTTTTTTTGACAATTTTTTACACATACGTAGATATTTATCTATGACTTATTTTGAAGCAAGAAGGGGGGGTAGACTGGATACATACTCGCGGAAATAAAAATTGTCGCACTCGCTCCCACACTCAAAACCAATCAATTTTTGTGAAATGATTTAAGGAGTAGACATACCATGTATTGTATAGACACGATAGTATAAACAATTATATAACAATGATTTATAAAAAACATTACCAACTTTGGATTTTTAATAGAAAAATTGTAATTCTAAGAAATTGTATCGAAAGAACCAAGCGGCCAAAAAAATTCGTTCAACGCCGCCGAATATAACCTAAAAATAATGAACTTCGATTGTGGTTCATACATTTCCATTCGTCATTCAAGTAAACACTCATATTATTCACCAACATTAAAGATTAATAAAATAAAAGTCTAAAATTCTCAAAATTATCCAAACTAAAAAAATCACCGCGCCGCTCTTGGTGTGAACGGATATGCGCGTCGAGTTGTATGGATCATTTGGAATTTGACGCGCCGCGCTTGGTGCCTCTAGTCCTCATGTCTCGTCTCTAGTTCCACACTCGAGTTGAAATATTTTTATTGTTTTTCTTTGTTGTTTTAATTATAATACATCCTGTGTGATACTGCAAAATTTGTTCCGCACTCGTTTTCGCAAGTAGTCAGTCAAAGAAGCACAGCGTGAAACGGGCCATTCGTTTCATCCTGTCCCGGCTTTGCAAAAGACATTTTGTATGAAAAACAGAAAGTTTTCTCCTCGCCGGTTCTGTTTACAATTGCGTTTTTCATGCAATTTGACACTGAAAAAAAAACGAGACGGATGGAACAGGTGCATTGTGGATGAAGCCCGGTACATACGTCGGATGGAAATCCGGGATTTTTTACATCTCAACGAGAAGTTAGTAACATAAAGGTATTTTGCTCTATAAAATATAAAAAAAAAAAAAAAAATTTATTTTTATTTTACTTGCGCTTGGCTTTCTCGTGACCCCATTTCTGAAAAAAAAAATGTTTGTACTAAATAATGTAATACATTTGTACTATTTGATATAATTTGCACATACCGTTCCAATTAATTCCAAATAATTTACTTAATTAATATTTTATAATAAATAATAAATAAATTTAATACGGCAGGCAAGTTTTACAACACAAATAAATACAACTGTCATTAGGAAGAACATTTGCAACACACAAATGGAGGCGTGGCGCCGTTTTATCCAATAAAATGAGAGAAATAGTATAAAATACACGCTCCTTTTCATCCCAAAAAGTTGAAATATTTCAACTTTTGAGCGAAAAAATCCTGCAGACAACCAACTTAAAAAATACGAAACTGTAATTTTGAGCAATATTTTGTAGATCATTGTACTTTTTTGCTCAAGTTTTTGTGTGTTGTAAAAGTTCTTGCGAGTGACATTTGAATTTTGTTTGTGTTGTAAAACGTGCCTTCCGTATTAAATTTATTTATTATTTATTTTAAAATATTAATTAAGTAAATTATTTGGAATTAATTGGAACGGTATGTGCATATTATATTAATTAATACAAATGTATTACATTAATTAATAGAAACATCTTATTTTTTCAGAAATGGGGACACGAGAAAGCCAAGCGCAAGTAAAATAAAAATAAAAAATTGTATCGGCTACGTCACAAAAAAAAAATAGATCAAATATAGAGCAAAAAACCTATACGTTACTAACTTCTCATTTTAGATGTAAAAAATCCCGGATTTCCATCCGACGTATGTACCGGGCTGAATTTTAGTTTGCAGTCTGTTCTGTATGGTTTGCATTTTCTTGTTTACAGGGCTAACTATTTGTCAAAGTGTCAAATGCAATTTTAATTCAAAAATGCAAATAATTTTTAAATTCAATGAAAATAGCTTTAATTTATCGGAAAATCAAATCTTATCGATTTTATTAAATACCGGATATAAAGAACTAACAATAAGTAAATGTGAAAATAGTGAAAAATTAGTAAAAGTAACATTTTCCATTGATAACAAATTAGCTCACAAGAATTTACTTAGCACTTTAGAAGCCATGGGTATTCAGTGCCATTTATCTGAAAAATCGTATAAATATCAGAACATTTCCACTCTTGATTTTCCACCGCCTAGTAATATCAAGTACAAGTATAACAATTACGATCCAGATATTGCTGAAATAATTTCTAAGCTACTACAAACCAATCGACCGTTTTTTATCCAAACAATGCATTTGTTGAATAAATTTAATGTTAATTTGGCTGAGATCGGAAAATTTAATGTTGAATCTGCTGATTTACCTAACGAAAGCAGTAATGATGATTCAGAAATAGAAGAAACTATGGTGAAAGATAACCCAGAACCAGTGGTCAAGCAATTTAAGAGGGAATCAAACTTAAAGCGGCCGTCTAGCTTAGTTACAAGAAAGATCCAAATGAATTTTTTTAATAAAAAGTAGAAAGTTTATAGATTCTGTTAAATTTGATTTAAGTTAGATTTGAATAAAAATTACATCCGTTATAATTTTGGTTGATTCGGATCCTGAATGAAAAACTACTTGGTGTGGCTTTTTATATTAGGAAAGATGTGTTATCTACTAGAATTTCTATCGTCTAATAACGGTTCGAGCTTTAATCTCGATCTGGTTATCAAGGTGGGGTGTCTATTAGTATTGGGTACATCTCCAGGCATAACAGGCGTTTACTGGTAGATAAGGTTGCAGAGGTTTTCTAGGTTTTACTTGCAGAGAATATTTTATAGTTAGACAACTTTAACATTGAACTTCTTCGAGTAACAAAAGGTCGGTAATTGAGGTTCTTTCTCAGGGGCCTATTCTAACATTTTCGATAGTTTTTTATCCGATACTAACAAGAATGTGCTATAATGAAATTTTTCGACAGCGTTTTTATCGATATCGAAAATTTACGCCACCTCATAAGGTGTCATTAAGGCCAATTTATATTATCCGTTTTGTTCAGTTGTGCACGTATCGTGTCAGACATCATCAATTTAAGGCCTATTTATATTATTCGTTCCGTTCAGTTCCTGCACGTATCGTGTCAGACAAAAAAAACATTGGTACATTTTCTAAAGGAGTATTTATATTATCCGTTCCGTTCAGTTCCTACACGTATCGAGTCAGGCAAATATTGTTGAAAATAATGTTTTATCTGATGTCTGAAGGCGAAAAAATACGAAAGAAAATGGAATTCATATATTCCAACAACAACAATCAAAATAAAATTAAATTGCTACTAAAATATTTTAGGATTTTTAAGAAGAAAGAAAGAAAATAAGCAGAATTTAAGAAAAATTTAGTGGCGGCAAACATTAGCATAAAAAAAATAGATTGGCATAAACAGAATATAAAAAAATATTATTAATTAATTTCACACATGCTGCATATATTCGTATCTTTCGTTACGTATAGACTAAAAGATAACAAAAAATCCAAGTGTTTTAGTAGCAATTTAATTTTATTTTGATTGTTGTTGTTGGAATATTTATGAATTCCACTTTCTTCGGTATTTTTTTGTCTTCAGACATCAGACAAAACATTATTTTCAACAATATTTGTCTGACACGATATGTGTAGGAACCATAGAAATAGAGTATATAGAATGAATGTAAGCAACTGTCAAGCGTCACAAATTCGGAGGGTAAAAGAGAAAGCATATAAATTAACAGGGCCATATTTAGAATTTTTTCGATCGAATGCAATGAAGTTAGAAAGTTAAAATTAAAAAATTATTTAAATTTAATTACATTTTCATTTCTTTAATAAAAGTGCATTAATTATTTTTATTTAAATATAACATAATATTTTATGTGTATAAAAATTAGTAATTATAAAACCACTACGCTTATTTATTTCACATTCCTTTAAAATGTAATGTATGTTGAAAATTCACTTAGTATAATTGGGTATCCAAAAAAATCTTCGTCATACATATTAGATTCGTCTACTTTAGAAATTTTTTGGTCAATTGAAATATCATCTGATGAGGCTTAAACCATTGCTTTTGCAATTCTCCATATTTTGGTAAACTAAAAACAAATGTTTACATTATTATTTCTGTAAAAAAATGTATTTACAGTACACATTCCAAAATAAAAATAAATTATGAAAAGAAAAGCACATGAAACAATCAACACCCACTTTTCGAACCATAGTAATACGATAAATGCGGCACTGGTAAAAACATTTATTTACAAAAAGAAAGAACCCACGCTAATAACCAAAATTGTTTTCCTATTTTTATCTGATTTTTAACTTAAATTAAGGATAATTTTACCACAAATCACTTTCTTTTTAACATAATTTACATTTTATTTTGTATAAACACTTACTGATGGTACGAAATTCCGTCTTGTATTTTTTTAGGCGTAATTAGCAGTTTTTTACGAGACACTTCATTTTATTAAATGTTTCTAATTTTTATTAGTAAAATGATGCACTACACACAATCCTCTAACTATTTTAATAATATTTTAATTATTTTTTAATTATTTTAATTAATATTTTCAAGATTTTTTAAGAGCACAAAATTTAACGCGTCATTTTAAACAAAAACAAAAACTGGTTTGAGGGGTTCTTCCTTTGACATATGAGACCGCCATATGCATTTTTTATATAACCATCCTGCTCTGGCTTGTGACACATGAAATAGCAAATCTTATATGGGAAATCTTTACATTCATTCTATAGTATATAATTCTATGGTATTACCTGAATGGAACCGATAATATAAATAGGCCTTAAAACCACGTACCGTGAACACTGCATGAGGCGCCTTTAGCAATAAAAAAATTGAATTTCAGTGTAAAGGCAGAACTATAGATAGGATAAAAAAAATAACGTAAAAAACGAAGACAAAAATTTATTATTCCAATTTGACGTTACGGCCATAGATGACTTGAAGTAAAGTTCATTCATATATTTTTGAGATATGTTTCCTACAATTATGAATGAAACTACAATATTTTTCAGTATAAACGTATTTATATCAACAAATATATGTTTTTAAAATTATAAAAATTATTTATATGCGGTTTAAATCACCGCAATTCGATAAATTATTTTTTTAGGTTAGGTTTAGAAAAATACAATTCTACAGTGTATTGAAAATTATTTTTGATACTATATTCATATTAGTATATATATACATGAATATTTTATAAATAAAAAAAATAAAACACACGAATAATATAAAATCCCCTTATATAAAAAAATAAACATGCATATTATATTCAACGCACTAAAATTTATTTGGGTTTTGTTGTTGTAGTTATTAAGTTTTTTATTCTTGGACGAAAATTTTCGCTCGGTTATTCTTTTTAAGTGACAGCAAAAATGAAAAAAAATTAAACGCAATTTCTGTTATTCTTTTTATATTCATTATTCTCAGTATAGTCGAATGCATGTAAATCCTCTCTTTCGCTCTCTTACGTTATTTTTTTATTCTTTTTATTCCATCTATAGTTCCCACTTAATTTATTAATTTCACTCGCTAACAATTTTTGTTCTTATTTTGCTATGGAGAGTATGCATGTTTGGTGCATAGAAATAGATTATATAGAATGAATGTAATGAGTTGTCAAGTGAGTCAAATTCGGAGGATAAAAGAGAAAGCATATAAATTAATAGGGTCGTATTTAGAATTTTTTTCGACCTAATGCAATGAAGTTAGGAAGTTAAAATTAAAAAAATATTTAAATTTAAATAAATTTTTATTTCTGTATTAAAAGTACATTAATTATTTTTATTTAAATATAATATTATGTATATCAAAATTAGTAATTATAAAACCACTACGCTTATTTATTTCACATTCCGTTAAAATGTAATAAAGAAACAAACTTGTTTCTTTTTGTTAATTTATATGACCTTTGGTTACAAAAATAATTCAACCGGATGTCATAATATTTTTCTATGATAGAATGCTCTAACAAATTAACGTGTTCTTGAGAATGACTATATTGATCTTCATCATTGAAAATATTTAACACTTATTAGGTTGTGAAGAACGTTATACCTATATTATTTGTTTAAACAATTTAGAACTAGATTGTAGTTGCACTATGTTTTTGTACTCCGCAATAGCCAATTCCCGTTTTAATACTGCTTCGGAATTTTTACAAATTTTTAATACTGACGGCGAAGGAGTTAAAAGACCACCCCTATTTTGTAAATTGATTAACGATTTATAAGAATTACATTGTTGTTTTAATTTGCAACAGTCCTCACAATTCAATTTTCTAAATATCGGACTATAAATCCCCCCATTAATTGAAATAAAAATAAAAAAATAAAAAAAATAAATAAATAAAATAAATAAATAAATAAAATAAATAAATAAATAAAATAAATAAATAAATAAAAAAAATTATGGAAAGAAAATCACATATCACATGAAACAATCAACACCATCTTTCCGAACCATAGTAATACGAAAAATGCGGCACTGGTAAAAACATTTGTTTACAAAATGATAAAAACCAAAGCCAACGAACAAAATTGTTTTCTTATTTTTCTTATTTATAACTTAAATTAAGGATAATTTTACCACAAATCACTTTGTTCTTAACATAATTTACATTTTATTTTATATAAACACTTACTGATGGTACGAAATTCCTTTATGAAATTTGTTAGGCGTATTTTTCTAGTTTTTCTCAAAACATTTCATTTTATTAAGAGATTCTAATTTTTATTATCAAATGATGCACGACGCACTATTTACTAACTATTTTCTAAACGCGTAATTTAAAACAAAAACCAAAACTTGTTTGACTGGTTATTATTTTGAGATATGAGACCGCCATATGCATTTTTTATATAACCATCCTGCTCTGGCTTGTGACACATGAAATAGCAAATTTTATATGGGAAAATCTTTACATTCATTCTATAGTATTTAATTCTATGGTTTGGTGATCGACGTTTATTTTTAGTTTTTTCTGATTTTCGTAATTTTGCAACCTATCTTTTGTTTTATATATGGATATAGTATTTACTCGAACATGTGTGTATGATGAGCGCCAAAATTTACTTAAATATTTAAGTAGATTTTGTGAGTGCAAGAATGAATATATAATAATTGATGAACCTGTGCCTATATATGTGTTTTCGGCCGTCTCGCAATGTATGGACGTTATATATACATATGTATATAAAGCGTAGACACGGGAAAAGCTTTCATACGGGTGATATGAATTTTTTTATGATTTTATTAGTTTGTTTTTTGTAGGTGCGGTGAAGAGATAGATTTACATTCTCCTGAGCGTGAACTTTATTTATCTTTTATTTATCTTTCTCTTTTAAATGCAAATTGTTGGAAATCACCTGCGAATAAATATTACATTTAGTTTTTTACAATATCATACAATATAAATACTTATCTTAAATCTTGATGTTCCAATATTTATGTTTACGTATCAAACCCTAAAAATAAGAACAAATTTATCATAACAATCATTATTTATATTAGTTAATACTTACAATTCATTTTATTTGTTTACATTAGAGTAACTGACAGCTATACATAAAACACTGTTAAATTTTAATACTTACCTGCATTACCTTTAAAACTTTATAAATGCAAATTAGAAACTTAACAAATGTTGCTATAAATATTGTTGTGTAGAATTTTGGACATCTATTTAAAATTATTAAAACAATCATTTATGTGTTATAGTACAGCTTAACCAAAATAATTATAAGAAAAATAAAATTTCTCTTTTACGCCAACCATCAAGCTGTTCACAAGTGAATTATAATAAAGTTAATATTACGTATAAATATAAATTATTCAAAACCATCAACCCAGTTTATCGCACCATCATTTTTCGTACCAATTTTTGCTGGACATCTATCCTGGAACCCTACCCGTTGGTACGAAACAATAATTGTTTTCTATTTTGGGATAGTTTTCGTTTAGAGATTTATCATTTTGAGCGGTGATGCCTTTGATTTGGTGATTTCGTATAAAGTGTGTGGAGCGTGGTTGTCGTATCATGCATGAAGAATGGGAGTTTCGTTCGTTTTTCTTCTCGAGGTCATCCACTCTACGGGCATATACACAAATTTTGTTCTGTATATTGTACGGTGATCATCGGATTAAGGACGTCATAGTGGGGAATGGTGAAGTCCTGAATGAGGATTGATTTGAAGGTGAAAGCAGTTTATCGGGATTGAGGGTGGATAGGCAGAGTTTATGCTCGGGTGACTGGGGGTTTGTTTCTCCTCCGCATGTGCAAGATGTGGATGGGTAGGGTGGGGGGAAATCTTAACAAAAGATAATTTCCATGGCATTTGTGTGGGGGTGTTTTTTCGTGTCTACGTTGTTTGGGCTTGCATGCATACAAATCGTATTTTTTATTTATCTTCTACTTCGAGGTATTTTTATTTCAGAGATTGACTAATTTTAGTATTATTGCTCTATCCAATTATCCAGCTTCTGAGTAATAAATTATTATTGTTAATTTAAATTAATTATAAATTACGCTAATAAGAACTAGATTTAATGTTGCATAGTATGAGTAATTAGATTATAATCATAATAATATTATTTTCACGAGTTGGGTGGAGGAAATGGTTAATCACTCATAATAATGAAGTTTTGTTTCAGGAAATTTACCAATTACAATTATTTTTCAATCTTGATTGCTGATTGTTTGTATCCAGAGGGCGGAGTTATTGTGTCGTCTTGTGCTTTACGAACTGTTGACTGCTTGTTATGTGTAGGGGTGTACAGTGGGCCCGGCATATCTGGAAAGCATGCTTAGTCTTGGCCGTACATTCTAATCAGTCAATAGAAACGCGTTAAAGTTTAGCTATCGCTAAAGCCAACCCAGTTTCATAGAATTGCCATTATCTGTCTGATACCCCATGCGACATTGGTTCCCGCAGCTCAGTCGGGTAGAGGGAATGGGGTGGGGTTGGTGGGCGTGGGTTTTGGGGTACCCAAATAATAGCCTAGTTTACCGCATAAAAAAATAATAATAATTAATGGGGGAGGGGGGGGGGATGAAAGTGAATTGGGGTATCCGGACCTCGAAATATTGGAGCAACCTATCAACCCATCGTTTGGGCAAAACTCGGCCGTGGTTGTCTACGTAAAACGTTTATACAAACATTTTACCCTAACCTAACTTGATTTGGCCCTTAGGCCCTAATGGGGAATAGGTTAGTAAAGTTGATAGTGGTATGCTACCAAGGTCAGCAAAAAGGAAAAGAGCCGCTTAGCGCCAACAATTTTCTTCTACTGACAGTCAGTATCAACCCACTATCGTTATATAATGTGTTAATTAAACCCCTTTACTTACCAAATCAAAAATCTGCACGCAAAAAAAAACAAAATCCAAAAAAAAGTCTATTAATTTAAGAAATACTATTTTATTATATTTAAACTCACTAAAACACAAAAAAAAATAATTTTACTCAATCACAAAAAATAAAAAAATTATTTGACCACACGTTGGTCTATCTAAACACTGACTGCCCGACTACCCATCAACCAAAAAAAACCAATAAAACCAATAAATAATATTTTTTTTTGTACATGAACTTTAAAATTCACTCTCAACCAATTTATAAAAAAATGGATATCAATTACCGCGCGTTTAAAAGTTTTGCATGATCTTTAAATTGACCATAACAATAAATGCAACATTTCCAATTTTTGCATCGATCATTATCATTTACCTATGCACATGTATAAAGAAAATTTATATTTCAATATGTGCATAAACGACATAATCAAATTATGTTCATGAACATATTTGAGTTCATTTAACCGCGGTACATAAAATATTCTAATGAGAACGAATTATGTGACGTTCAATTCAATAAACCCCAAAAATATAGAAAATCAAAACATGACGATCACATTACTTAAAAATAGTTGAAGATATTATCTTCGAGGTCATGCATGCTCTTGGGAAATTAGTACTATTAGGATAGGTCAATAACAGAAACAGAATTAGATAGAATTCTGTTACAGCGTGCGGAAAACCCAATCCCTGAGATGAAAAGAGAACTCATGCTCTATTTAGAAAAGGACGTGGTTTGGGTCTCAGCCTTTAGTTATCCCAACGCGGCGGGCGCTTTACACCCTGAGATAGCCTCAGCCGGGCACCTAAAAGTATTTGTTCTAAGTATTAAATTTAGATACTATTGACTATATGAACATTCTAATTTAAAAAAAAAGATGTTACTTTTGTTTTAATAATCTTACTGAAACCTGACTTAACTAGTTTTATAAAATTTTGTATAGTTAAAAAGTTAGTTTTTTAACCTGGCATTATGATATTCGATACTTGTTCATTATTTTTATTGTATTAATTTTGCTATTCAATTTATTGTGTAATCAAATTATTGATTAGTGTGGAAACTACTTTTAGTGACTAAACAATGTTGGTATTACTTTATAAATGTTCCTAGTATCTCTTAAAATTGGTTATCTTAAGAATAATTTTATTTTAGTACATATTTACTTAAATCTTATTTTTATAATAATTATAAAAATTTAGATATAGAAAATATCGAATTGCTATATAAACCAGTATTTAAAATCAAACCAATCATAATATTTTATCTGGGATGAGGAACTCATCAAAACCGCTGGAATTTTTTTGGATGATGTATAGTTCGTTGAAGACATGAATTTGTTGTAATGGAATCCATTAGGTGGTGCTTCTTCGTTACAGTTAATGTTTGGATTGGAATTTACACAGTCAGCAAAAAGGGTAATACTTTGGTTTGTTTGCCTCCTTGGTCTCCCCTCATTGGAAATACTATTTTACGCTCGCCTTTCATTCCCATATATAATATGCCATTGCTATATTTAACTTGATAGTCACACCCTCTCTGGCGGTATTACAGCATTAGTCTAATTTAAAACTGCATATGATCCCCTTAAATGATTTCTTGATGGTACCTCGAAGTCTTTTCGTTATGTCCTGCCCCTAAAATTGTTGTTTTGTATCCTCGGTCGGAAAACATAAAACGCCCCTAGTGGAAAGGTAGAAGTAATTTATTTCAAATGTGGTTCATCCCTTCTGCTAGATTGACGGTGCTGGGTAAATTGGTGTTGGTATTTTTCCAGGTAACGCTATCACCAGTTGCATGCTGTTTCATGTTATCAGAAATTGAGACCCATTACCCGACTTGATTTGCTGTAGTTCTTCACGATTACTGAGTAGCAGCTTAGCTTTGTTTAATTTGACAGTCGTGTGCTTCTTGGTTTCTCAATGGTTCCGCATGACTGCATATCTTTATTTAGACCAGGATCCTCTTGATGGTTCGCATCATTGATGAACAATTTTTGACCGTTCTCTGACTGCATGCAAAAGACCTGTCCATAACATAACTTCTCATATCCTTTCATCGTCATCTTAAGTTTGGATAATTTGCGGTGATTTATGTTGTTTTTAATTCCTCAAAGGTTACGAGTTCCTCTTTATTCAAATTTTGTTTAATTTTATTTTACATTAATATATTGGCGATATAACTAAAATTGCTACTACACTTTATTACATTTTAATTGCCAATATGAAACTAGTAACTTAATCAAATATTTGATTGTTTTTATTTATAGTTATTTTAATATTTTAATAATTTTTCGTTACTTACTTTAAACAATTCTATAAATTGAAATTTTGTCGTAAGTCCTGACTTAAAACAATAAAGTTGTCGGCAAATATAATCCGGAAGGTCAGGGAAGATTGTGATTGCAACATTCTTGTTCAGGGGGTCTATTTAATTACTTACGCTTTGAGCATAAACTTAATACAATCAAATATGTTAACGATCCAAAGACTTTTTCCTATGGAATATTGTTTTTCGATGATCTTTCTGGTTGAATTCAGGCTATGTTTTAGTGAAGTTGTGTGAACGTTAGATATAAATTAACACTGCTTTTAGTTGGATGAATTTAAATATAAGTAGCTGAATGATAATACCGAATTTATTTTTTTTTACAATATCGGAGTATTTAGATCATATGTATGATAATACTGCCGAGTCATTACGAACGTTAAGTCCCTCCGTTAGATGGTGTTGGATGGGAAGATAGGAAACCTAACCAGTCTATTATGACTGATGCCAAATACATATGATGAATATTAGTATCCTTTACCTCAACCACAACTAATCCAAATTAATAAACTTACAAAATCTAATCTAGAATGTGAATATGATTGAGACTAACATTTTAATATATAAGTAATATAAGTAGTTTGAAAATGACTTTGCTGCGGTTCGCCATAGTTGTTTCTGTGACTAACATCCTTTCCTAATTAACCTGATCTGTTAAGGATGCAGGCAGAGCCTGAGCCCGCATGATGCTGAAATATTATTCGCATTCAGATATAATTTGTTATTTGATTGTTGATATTTCAGGTTATGGTAACGTACCAAGGATCACCGTTATGATTGGCCTGTACGCCTCT
Organism: Nephrotoma guestfalica; assembly: GCA_963691935.1. Classification (NCBI taxonomy): domain Eukaryota; kingdom Metazoa; phylum Arthropoda; class Insecta; order Diptera; family Tipulidae; genus Nephrotoma; species Nephrotoma guestfalica. Next base: position 175,999,907 of record OY829913.1, read on the forward strand.
ATCATATCATATCATATCAATAAGTGTGAGAAACAGTCATTATGAAAATAAAATGATATAAATTATAAATTTAATTTTGTGTTTCTATTTCCAACTTGTTTTCAAGCCTGGATAAATTGATTGGAAATCATATGCAAAAGTGTTGCGTTAGTAAATTTCAAAAGTGTTACGTTTGCGAATCATTAAAAGTGAACATTATGTGAGCGAATACTTCGCTAAAAACTCTAATTATGTTTTGATAGGAACACCGTAAAGGGTTCGTTTTTGAGCTACAAAATCGAATCGTTTGCGTACTATAGTATGTTTGTGTACTATAGTCTTCGTTTATGGTTCGTAAACGGTTCACCTTGTTTAGCGGGAAGCAGACAAAGATGTAATCCACTTTCTAGAGACCACAGTAGATGAGTTACCAGATAGCTAACTCCAAAATTTGAACAACCCTCATACTAAACGGCCTTCTGGAAATGAATCTTAAACGAAAACTCGACAATACCACAAAAACCTCCCGGTAAGAAACAATGTTTTTGCCACAGACCACGTGACAAAAACAGGACATTTTCAACCAAAATGAAATAGCAGAAAAACATCGTATACAACCTGGGAGCAAACGGCGACTGCGCCTGTACAGTTAAAACTATTGGCCTTCCGCCCCGAGTGACATGTTTCTAGCTCGAGCGACAATCTCCTATTCCACTCCCCTGCTGTGGCTCTATTCTGGTAATTCCCGGAGAATGGAAATTTTTCAGTTTTATTCTCTTTTCCCCAAAGTGTATTTTGGCTTTTTGGAAAAAAGTTAATGTTTCTTGGGAAAAAATGATTCCCCATTATAGCAGCTTTGATTATATCATTTCCGCTAAACAAGATGAATCGATTACGAACCATGAACGAAAATTACACTTCATACAATGGCCCGCTCCACACTGTGCTCCTTTGAAGCACTACCTTCCCGTATCAAAATAAGTCGTAATAGATAATGTCTATGTATGTGTAACAAAATTGTCAAAAAAACATTTTTGAAATGGCTTCGTATAGTTTGCATCGTTTGCAATATAATTTATCGACTTTTATTTACATAAAAATATGTTAATAAATGGTAAAATGTACATATAATATTATAAATAAAAATAATTAATTATAAATTCATATATTATTTATATTATAACTAAAAATTATTAATTATTTAGTTATAATATTCAAGCCAAAAATGTACTTGAGAATTTTTTACATCTTTGAAACGTTTATTTTATACAAACATATGTACATGCTCGGTATGTATATCACAATATCACTCCAATTTTGTTTTAATTGTTTTATCACTACACACTGGAGAAATAAAATAAAATTAAAAAATACCAGCGAAAAATGTACTGGAAATTTTTTTATTACTACTTTAAAACCTTATTTTATATTTAAACTCAAATTTTTTGTTGTTTGTATTGTTTTATTCTGCTCTCTCGAAAATCAAATTTAAAGTAATATCTACATGTGAAAAATGGCATTGAATTTATTTCAGTTTTGTTTGTGTTAGTGCTGCATCAGAGTGAGTTTATACAATGCACCTAGAATACTACAGGCCACACTGCTTTCTATGTCATTAAATTTATGTCTACAGTTTATTCTTTGAACCACAGACGGCAGTCATGTCCATAAAAAGAATAAACGAAAATAAACAGAAAAAATAAAATATTTATACGAGTGCAAAAGTAAGGTTATGTCTTCCCTTAAATTACAAGAAATGTGTACACATTTTGTACGTGTTTACATATTTAACACAATTTAATATGCCTAATTTTATAATAATATTATGAATTAATACTTAATTAATACTGAATTAATAGCTTTTTATAAAATTTTAAAATATATTATTAAAATATTTTTCTTGTTGTTTGTTTACAATTTTTTTTATCAATATGACAGCTTAAACACAAAAAAAATCAAAACAATCTTTATAATTTTAGTGCTGCCTACAATAGTCAAAGAAGGAACTGACGACATAAATTGACGTCATATAGCAAAATTTTTAAAGCAGTGTGGCCTGTAGTATTCTAGGTGCACTGGTTTATACCACAGAATAGACTCTATTCTGTGTTTATACAATAAGTATAAACGCACGGTCACCGAAAAAAAATTTGAAAAATGAATCGCAACAAATCCAAGCGCAATCATATTCTATAAGCCGTATTGTAGCAGCACACACGTAACTTTTTCACTTCTATTTAATAGTATTGTACGTGTATGAACACGAAATTGTATTCTTTATTTAGTCAATTGAGTGTGGATGTTTCAATACATTTGCGTAAAAAAATGTTTAACGGGAAATATCGAAAATAAAAAGTAGTGGGTGTGTCTTATTTACTTCTAATTTTTGCTATTGTTTTCATTTTTTGAATAAATAGGCAAACACTAGCACTCGGCCAAATTTTATCGTATTTGATTTCTATTGATACGTAAAGAATACTACCAAACAGAAGTTAAAATTATGATACTGGCTGCGTGTAGAATCGATCATAGTTCGGCTTACAGAATATGATTGTGTTTGGTTTTGGTCGCAATTAACACCGATTTTATAGGTAAACGGGGAAAGAGACGAAGTTGAAACAGCTTCAATGAAGCACAGTGTGGAACGGGCCAATAGCTCGCAAACCAATCGATTGTGCAGCTCAAAAACGGTGTTCATACCCTAAGATAATTAGACATTTTAACGAAGTATTCGTTCGCATAATGTTCACTCAAACGTAACACTTTTGCGATTCACTAACGCAATACTTTTGCATATATATGATTTCCAATAAATTAATCCAGGTTTGAAAAAATGTTGGAAATAGAAACACAAAATTAAATTTATAATTTATTCTATTTTATTTTCACAGTGATTATTTTTTATACTTATTTTATAATAAAAATAAAACTCCTTAAATCATTGTGCTATGTTGTTCTCACTACAAATTGTTCGGGTTCATAACAATCCGCCGTTCCACACTTTGATCCTTTCGTCATGATTCTTTCATTGTTTCCTTCCCCTTCACTCTAATTTTGCGGCGGGGAAATTTGTAATTCTTTTTTCACCAATTTTTTTTTAATTCTTCTGATTTTTGCACTACTACAAAGATAAAATATTTCAAGGCCATTTTGTGTATTTAACATATTTTTTTAAATCCAAGGTACCAGTTTACACAAACAAAAATAATTTTTTTTGTTATACGAATGCGTCAAAACACAAATAATTTTAAACGCATACATAAACAAAGAAACGCGTAAAGAAATCAAATGTGAACTTCGATTGATTTTTTGAAGTCCTAGAATCACGACGTAAGAATCAAAGTGTGGAGAGGCTCAATGTGATTTTCGGTACATGTTTTATTAAATTTTTTATTTATTTTATAATTTGGTAGCTTTTCATCTTCAACGAGAAAAATATAAATTATATTACGGATATGAAGTTTCCAACAAAAACCAAAATCAAACAAAAACACACACACACACAAATTTGTTAAATTACCAAAATAGTACACTGGGTAAAAAATTGTCACAACCAACAGATTATCATATACAAATATTAAATATACAAATATTAACAATATTTATTTAAAATAAAATATTTCATTACCTAATAAGTAAAAACCACTAGATGTCAACTAACAAAAATTATATGCATATTTTTGTAACTAATAACTAACTATTGTTGATGTGTGTGAGTGAATAAACAAACTTTCGAAAAATTAGGTGATCTTTTGAAAAAAATATTGACCAGGTCACAGAGTCATTCCGTGGATGTGGCCTATATGGCCAGTTAGCTTAGGAATTGCCCCATCGAACGACACTACCAACATATGGATGCGATGATCAGAAAGGCTTTGTTGATGTGTGTGAATAAACAAAATTTCGAATTGGGCGATCCATTGAAAAAATATTAGCCCTCCATAGAGGTCTGAAGATGGATTTCGTCAGTGAAGAAATAAACAAACACTCGAGAAAATACATGCAACGTATTAGTCTACACCAAAATGCTGAGATACGTCGTATGTTGGATGATTCAAACCCAGTTTGGCTGCGAAGGAAGAAACCACATGATCTACTAGATCAAATCAGGATCGACTAAAAATATAATAAAATTATAAAGGGGACTAGCCAAAGGGCTACAACTCTCCAAACAAGAATATAAATTATGAAAGATAAATTACTAGATGATTTGTAAATCAGTTGTAATAAATAAATATATATAAAAAAAAAATTGGCGATAAGTTGATTTCGAGAAATTGACCTCTCAATTGGCCTCCAAAGTCGTGCGATTATTCTGATAAACCAGCAACAATTGATGCCTTGGGGGCCAGCATTGTTCGTGTGATTCGTGCCATACGACCAGCAGTACCCAAAAAAGTGGCCCAAAATTGGACGTCGAGAATGCGTCTCGTCAAGAACAACCGCGGTGCCCATATGCCCGAAATCATTTTCAAATATTAATGCCATGTATTGATCTTTCGAATAAAACACAATTTTTGATCACAATTTAATTTTTTGTGTTATTTTTTTACAATATCAAGTTCTATCGGGCTTATAAAAACACTCTTTATAAACAATTATGTATATAAAGGGTGGTTAAATTTTAAGGGCCGACGTTGAATGTGAACCACACCTAAACGTCAAATTTTTTTCTGCATTTAATATGACATGACAATTTCAGACTAACTCAATTTGAACCATGGAAAGATACACAATCGAGAAACGCGTTTAAGTTATTCAGGCATATTATGAAAATGGGCGTTCAAATCAAAATCGAAGAAAATCAATTTCGAAGAAAATCATCTTCAGCGATGAGGCACATTTTTACCTCAGTGGATTCCTCAATAAGCAGAATTGCCGCATTTGGGCGAATCATAATCCAAGAGTGATTGTTGAAAAACCAATGCACCCACAAAGAGTGACTGTTTGGTGCGGTTTATGGGCTGGCGGCATCATCGGGCCGTATTTTTTCCAAAATGAGGCCGGTCAGGCAGTTACGGTGAATGGTGTTCGCTATCGTGAGATGATAACGAACTTTTTATGGCCCGAATTGAAAGATATGGATGTGGACGATATGTGGTTTCAACAGGACGGTGCCACTTGCCACACAGCTAACAGCTAAGATCATGTGATTTGACACCGTTGGACTTCTTTCTTTGGGGTTATTTGAAAGAAAAGGTGAACGTCGATAAGCCAGCAACAATTCAAGAGCTAAAGGATGAGATAATTCGGCACATTAACGGCATAGAACCTCAATTATGCCTAAGCGTCATCGAAAATTTGGACCATCGGGTGGAGGTGTGCCGCCGAGGTCGCGGCGTCCATTTGGCCGATATTTTGTTCCATACATAATTGAACCATACCATATTATCATAATAAAAAGAATTGACAATAATTTCCTAAATAATTTGTCTTTTATTCAAAATCAACATCGGCCCTTAAAATTTAACCACCCTTTATATACCAATTATTTAAAAAAAACATTATAAATTTTGGATTTTTAATAGAAAAATTGTATTTTTAAGAAATTGTATCGAATGAAGTTGCATCCGCCGTCGCGAAATCATGTCTCAACCCAAGCGGTCGACAACGCCGCCGAACATAACCTAAAAATAATGATACTTCAATTGTATTCATACATTTCTCATTCCTCATTCCCTCGTATGCACTCATATTATTTGTCAATATTAAAGATTAATAAAACAAAAGTTCAAAATTATCCAAAACAAAAAACGCTACGCCGCTCTTGGTGTGAACGGAAATGCGAGTCGAGTGGTATTTGGCATTTGGAATTTGACGTGCCACGCTTGGTGCGTCTAGTTCCACGCACTAGTCGAGTACGACTACGTTCTAGTCTAATACGACTTCTTTTCCTATACCCCATTTAAATGCGACCAATATTTTGCTTCTTCAAAATTAAAGACATTGACTCTTTGCACATGAGAGACAAGAAATGAAATATGTATATCTATATCTTGCAGAACAATTTTCTACATGTAAATGCCCCATTAGAATAATGACTCGAAACTAAAACTAAGGAATATTCGAATCTTAGTTTCGAACTAATGTTCGATAAAAAAGGGAAAAGGTCGAAAGTAAAAATACTTGGGTTCTACTTTTATCTATTTCTATCTATTATCTATTTGTCAATCGAAAATTGATTATCAGAATTGCAATTCGGGATATTGAAAGAAAAATTTTTTTTCGCCTTTTATGCAAAAACCGGGTGCAGACTAGTGTTGCCAATTTTTTATTTTCGATGGGTGCCAAATTGAAGTAAAAAATGCTATATTGACTGACATATGTATATTTTTCCCCCCTGCTATCTGTTCTGGGGCCAAGGCTCTCCCAACTCTTTCGCGGTCCTTTACGCCTATATTGGCCAATTCGAGGAAGTACGGATATAGGTCCGATTTTATTACCATCTGCACATTGCATAGCTTCATGCCAGCCTATACTGGCATGGAAGATGGGTTGGCCCATAAGTTTTGCACTCCGACAGGGGGTCATAGATGTGTTCCTTTTCATCAAAAATCGTAATTTGTTGATGAAAATTCCCTTTGCATGATGTCCCTATCGGGATTCGAACCCGATACCTCCCGATCCAAACGCCAAAGCTTTAACCACTATGCAATTTGATCGGTAACATATAGTTACGACTAAAATTCTCAGTAGTGTACATAAGTAGGGCTGAAAATGTTTGTTTTCTACACGAGAATGAAAAGTTGCTAAACGAGCGAGTTGAATATTGCAATCAGTCGAGTGAAAATAGAATTTTAGGCACAAGATGTTCATCTGTGTCTGTGATGAAAGAAAGAGAGTCACATTTGCTTTACATTTTCTGTCCAAATTAATTATTTAATTAAATTTAAATGAATTATTTAAGTCCGAATTTGTATTTAATTTTCAAACGATATGCGCCCTGCTTGTTATATGTTAAAGAAACAGCGCTTTTATTGAAGATAACAGAAAAATATATTTTTAAATTTTATTTTTTTTAATCAACCTAGACACCGCCCATATTAGATATTTCAAATTGCTTGTTTTAAAATTTTTCAAAATTTCCTTATGTTATCACATCAGGTGCACAACTAAATTACCGGGTATTTTTTGAAAAATGGAAAATTTCAATAGAAATATAAAAAATGGTTTATTCCAAGTATTGTCCTTCGCTATCTACACATTTTTTCCATCTCTCTGGCAATACATGAATACCACGACGATAAAACGACGCGTCTTTGGACCGAAACCATTCATCCAACCAATGAATTGTGGTTTGCACTTCTTCGAAACTGGTAAAGTGTAGCCCTCCCAAGCCATGAGCCATCGATCGAAACAAGTGATAATCCAAGGGGGCCAGGTCTGGTGAATAAGGCGGGTGCGGTAGCAGATTCCATCTTAGCGTTTTGATGGTGTACTAGAGGGTGGGAGTGCGATGGCATGGAGCGTTGTTGTGCTGCAATATCACTTGTTCGTGCCTCGTGTTTCGAGCAATGTATGGTTCAGATTAATGAGTTGTTGTCAGTAACGTTGCCCATTGACAGTTTCGTCCTATTTCAGCAGTTCATAGTACACGATTCCTTTGGGGCCCACCAAACGCAGATCATTGTTTTCTTTCCGAAAAAAGTTCGCAAAATTTCGCAAGTGGCTCTTCGATTTTTCATCTGTCTCTCAGTTATCTCATGCAACACCCATTTTCCGTCCTTTTGAATATTTCCCATAGCATTTAAAATTTTGGAAATACCTTGGCGAGTCGCGTTTAATGCCTCCGCAAGTTGATCTTGCGTTTGCCATCTTCATCCAATAATGCTTACAGCACGGTGTCTTCAAATGTGTTTGGTCTTCCGGAACGCTTCTTATCCTCAAGCGCTTAAACCAACCTTCAAAGGTAGTTTTCGATGGTGCATGTTCGCCGTAGGCCTCCAAACCTTTTAGGTTTAACAAACTTAAAACCGTTTCTTACTTCTTAGGAATCTTAAATTGCTTACATAATTAAAACTCCACTCTAGTTATAAACATTTTTTTAAATCAAATTTCTCATTTTTAAATAAGTGGCTGCATATTTTTCACATAAATTAATCATATAATGTAAAGTACCCCATAATTAGCAAAATAATAAATTAAAATAATAATTTTAATAGATATAAAACGATTTTCCGGTTTCTAGAAACGACAAAACCAAAAAAATTCGGTGAAAGTGGAAAATGCAGCTATTTATTCAAAAATGAAAAGTTTGTTTTAAAAAAATTTGTACTTCTTGTCATATGGCCATATTTTTGCTTGTTGAATTGTTGTGGGAATACACCAAACCTTCAGTCTACAAGAAAAGTTAAGAATTAACGAGTCGGAGGAGGTCACCAAAAACGACCTAGAGAACGACAGGTAATGAGTACATGTAATTAAGATTATCTTTTGATTTAATGATTTACCTATGTAAGAAGATTTTTCAAATTAAATCTCTGCTCGACATTGTATTATTGTGGGGTCAAATTATCGTTTATTTGTGTTTTCTTATAAAATATTTGAGCCAATTGTGGCCATTTTGCGACTTTTTGTATTTGTCTGACCAAAATAATTTACCGTTGGGATTTCATGATTCTGCCCCAGGTTCACCTAGAAATAAGAAGGGGACAAACACATTCAGAATTTCTTGAGTAAGTTGCTTGTAAGAAATAGATCGATAGTTGTTCTATCTAGATGAGTAATACCGTCATCCTACTGAGGCTGTATGCTTGCCATATACTCTACAATACGACAAGAACAATTATTGATCAACGTTCTATAAAGGGTTCGGTAAACATTTCTGGGTTATTTCCTCAACACTCTGCCTCGTCTGCTTCTTGAGCGGGGGCTGGCCGAAGCCGATTTACTCTTCGATGATTCGCCAAAGAGCCCGTTTCTTAGAGACTATAATGGCCCGATTTTGAAAATGTATAAATTCTATAAAATGATATTCACGAACTGTAGACTTTTCGCCGCTGTATTTCAATACGAAATAAATCCGCCGCAGTAACAGAAGAAAAAATTATTTTAAAATAGTCGATCAAATTCGATGGCGACCCTCGAATATTGACACAAACTCGTGTTATAAATAAAATTTCCTTTATGTGTATATCATAAAAATATTGAATTTTACGTAAATTATGTAAGAACTAATACCCGTTTACACCAGTAGAATAAAAGTATGTAGCAAAAAATTATGTTGGTGTAAACTCAAACTAAAATACTTTAATCCTTTATCACGTACTATTTTGCTATTAAAGTATAATACCTATCAAAAAAATATTGGTATTATAGTCGTGGTGTAAACTCTACTTTAATATTATAATACTTTAATTTTGTTTATTATTTTCTTTAAGTGATCGGTAAAGGCATTTTTTGTTTGAGTATACATTTCCATTTGTGATATTGAACAAGCAAATGTATACTTGTTAACAAAAAAAGTAATAAAGTATTATAGTATGGGTTTACACCAGCTGTGATGCAAACTGGCCGGGTATTATACTTTATTAGCAAAAAAGTATTATACTATTAAAGGAGCTTTGGAGTAAACATGGTATAAATTAAAATAAGAATGCATTCTACAGTTGTGAAACAACGTTTTAGTACAGTTGGTGTCTTTCGTTTGTATACCTACCTTACCAACAATATTTTTTCTGTGTATATCGCAGACAAACTATTTCTTTCGATTGTACATTTTATGAATACCATTTTAGTACGTTTCGGAAGTTTTACAGTTACAAAGCTTACATACAGTTTGTGAATTAGGCCTTAAGTCCTTAAAAATTTACAAATTGGTTGCATCAAGTCATCTTCAAGTAGGAAATTGCACCATAGAGCGTGTGGACAAGTACCTTGGAGTAATATTCGATAAGCATATGACGTGGATGACCATATTATGTAATTCTATTTGCATTAAAGTTACTATAATAATATCTAAACTGCCTGCCACCTATTTCCTACTGTGCGCTCTATCGAACTGTTGCAACATGTTGTAGAAATTCTCCCAATAAAATAAATTTTGAGATGTATGTATGTATCGATCTACTTGATTAAGTGTTTGCACATCCCATCATTACTTTCGACAATACAATTCGAATTTTTAGGTCATGGCTATTCAACCAGAAATTCTAGTCAGTCTCAAAATTAAAACGGAATTTGGCAGAAAATCATTTACATTTATTTGCTATATATTTATATTGGTTTACCTGAAAATATTAAGAGCGCTGTGCATATTTTTATGTTTAAGCGAATAATCTCACCTGTTATCATCAGTTGAATATTTGTGTTTCCATTCATTCTTAGTTAAGTTAAATTATATTCATTGTTATGTATTGCACATATACGTAATTGTAAATGACGAACGAATTCACACTTTTATGATTATTATAAACCAGATTTTTTCCTATTTGGATATGATATGATATGATAGAGGCGTACAGGCCAGCCATAACGGCGATCCTAGGTTCGTTACCATAATCCTGAAATATCAACAATCAAATAACAAATTATATCTGAATGCGAATAATATTTCAGCATCATGCGGGCCCAGGCCCTGCCTGCATCCTTAACAGATAAGGTTAGTTAGGAAAGGATGTTAGTCACATAAACGCCTAGGGCGACCCGCAGCAAAGTCATTTTCTAACTACTTAAATATATTAGAATGTTAGTCTCAATTAAATTCACACTCTAGATTAGAGTTTGTTAGTTAATTAATGTAAGTTAGTTGTGTTTGAGGTAAAGGATACTAATATTCATCATATGTCTTCGGCATCAGTCCTACTAGACTGGTTAGGTTATTTCATTCAAATCTATGGGTCACCTCATCACATACTGCTTGTAACCTTATTTTGCCCTATCTGCCCATCCAACACCATCTAACCGAGGGACTTCACGTTCGTAATGACACGGCAGTATTATCATACATATGATGACCTAAATATTCCGTCAATAATGTCAAAATAAAAAAATTTAGATTCGGTATTGTCATTCAGTTACCTATATTTAAATTCATCCAACTAAAAGCAGGGTTAATTTATATCTAACATTCACACAACTTCACTAAAACATAACCTGAATTGAACCAGAAAGATCGTCGAAAAACAACATTCGTTTGATTGTATGGAGTTTATGCTCAAAGCGTAAGTAATTAAATAGACCCCCTGATCAAGAATGTTGCAATCACAATCTTCGTAAAAAAAATAAATAAATAATAAATTTTAAATAATAATAAAAATAAATTGAATTATATTTGCCGACAACTTTATTGTTTTAAATCAGGACTTTCGTCGACAAAATTTCAATTTATAGAATTGTTTAAAGTAAGTGAAAATTATTAAAATAAGTTATGAAATGTAATTAAATTTAAATAAAAACCCAAATGGATAACACAATCCAACATATTTCAGCTCAAATGATAAATTTCCCGTGGCAGAAAACTGTTTCCTCCTTTCATTAACATTTTATATATTTATCAATTTATATTATTCCACAAAAAGTCATTTTTGTCACAATACGGTGGCAACCCATTTTGAGTATACAAATTTTCGCTTATTGGATAAGTTACAATTCGATCTGTTGTAATTTCAAATTTTAGTTTCTCGGGTACCAATATTTTATGTACTTAAGTACATACAAAGGGAATTCCCTTGAAATGTCAGTTTCTATGTATACGATTATAAATTACCGTTCACATATATGTAAATAGTTATAATGACAATAACAATAATAAATAATTAACTTTTATATAATTAGAATGAAAATTAGAATAAAAAGATACTTCTCTGATTGTATATATGTTGAACGTAATTTTCATAATAACTGTCTCAATTCACCTGTATTAACAGGTGAACTTCTAAAGAACAAAACTCACTCAAAAATGGCACATCACTCTCACACTACACATTCCTAAACTGACTTGAATTAAAATATTAATAATAATTTATTTAAAGGAGAGACAAAAACACGTCTTTCCTCTACGACGATCAGTCGATCCTCCAGATTTTTTCCTATTTGGATATAGGATAAAATTTATATTATTTTGTGCAATAATTTTCACAAAAATAGCAATTTTCGTAGGGAACTTTTCTATTTGTATGGTTTTATGGACCATTTGGTAATCTGTGCTATAATATAAATATTTTGTTATGTAGCATAGGACTAATTCTTACAACCAATGAATAAATAAATGGATACAACCAATTGGTACATAAATAGGATTATAGTTATGGTTATTAGGCTTATTAAATATTTTATATTCCAATATCTTATCTGCAATTTAAGCCTATAATAAAATACAGTTTTACGGTGTCAACGTTTCAATTGTTTATTTACAATTATCTTCAGGGCGTACAAAACACTAAAAAATCAATAAAAGTTTTTTTACGAAAAACAAAAAAAAACTTACAATAATTATAAGCTCATAATATTTACAAAAAGTTAAAAAATAGATATAAGCTTAAAAAATTAATATAAATTAAAGTATTATATAGTATTCGTATTGTAACCCGAAAAAATTGTAAATGAAATGAAGTATTGTTTTGAGTTTAGAAAAGGCATGTTGATACATTAAGGCTAAAGTAAGTAGAAGCGCTCAACATTTTTTTAAAACCGCTAGATGTTAAATGCAATAAAATGATAACAAAAATAATATTTAGGTAAAATTAAGTAACATAGTATCAATTACAAAAAAATAGAATCAGTTAAAACTATAACATATATGTATTAATATATATTTAATCAAAATTAGAATATAAATCTAAAATAAATCCATAAAAAGCATAAATATTAATTATTTCTAATCAAATGATTGTACATATTTTGTAAGTAAGCACAATCAGATTGTTTATGCTTTCAGGATTCTTTTTAATGTGTATGTATCTTCTCTAACACACATCTAATTTAAAGATTTTTTTCCATCTAGCGGGTTTAATTTTTTTTTAGTGATTCTATTTACTTTAGCCTTAATGTATCAACATGCCTTTTCTAAACTCAAAACAATACTTCATTTCATTTACAAGTTTTTCGGTTTACAATACGAATAATAAATAATACTTTAATTTATATTAATTTTTTAAGTTTATATCTATTTTTTAACTTTTTATAAATATTATGAGTTTATAATTATTGTAAGTTTTTTTTTGTTTTTCGTAAAATAACTTTTATTGATTTTTTGGTAATTTTATATTATATTCATAGTTTGTACGCCCTGAAGATAATTGTAAATAAACAATTAAAACGTTGGCACCGTAAAAGTGTATTTTATTATAGGCTTAAATTCTAGATAAAATATTGGAATGTAAAACAAATAGGATTGTTTCCGTTTTATCATGTGACACTTAATTTTTTTTGCTGAACTTCACAAGTTTGTCGTCTTCTTCATAGCGCACGGTATTGACTTTAAAGTTGGGTATTTTTGTAAAATTTAGTTAGTGTCTCATTTTACTTAGTGTATACTCGTATTATATTTGTTGGTGAAAACTTGGAAGTTCGAACACTTTTTTATTTTTAATTGATGAGTGTATGTGATTAAAAAATTATATTACAAATTGTTAAAATAGATTAAAAATGGTAACATTTAACATTAATATTCTAATTTATTCTAATACACCAATTGTATGTATATTCCTTTACAGAATATGGTGAATGCCCATCCAATTCAGAATCTAGTTTTGTTATTTTGGTTAAAAGTACGAGTATTGTAAATTGTAAGTATAAAATTTACATGTAACCATTATGAGTTTCACTACAGATTGACACTCACAGGCAGATGCCGCCATTTGGTTTGGATAAAATATTTTCAGTGTCCCATCACATATTGAGTAGTCCTACTGATGATATATAAAACCACAAACTACAATTGAAAATTGATTGTAGTTATTAATTCATTGCTAATTTACCTACCGATAAATTAATTTTAGCTATCGATAATACTCGTATATAAAAGTTAAAGTAAAATAATAAAGAAATAATTAATGTCAAAAAAGTAATGCGTTTTATGTAACAACAATAGCTATATTAATAGTAGTCCCTGCAATAAATAAGTAAATTGATGTAATGGGTTATAAGAAATACACCTATATTGGAAAAAATACGAATGATATAGCTGAGATCCTATTTTTATTGACCCTCTTACTTTATCTAATGGTAATTGGGTCTCTATATTATAGTACATTTATCTATATGAATGGTAAACTTAATATAAATGTATCATTAACGTTACTATCCGTCATAGTAATCAGTTCATAATATTTTTTAGTATTCTTTCCGATAACAAGCCACTATTCTGTGGGATCCGATACTTTATGGAAATGTATCCCTTACTTTTTTCCGTGAAATATAAATAAAATAGAATTAAAAAAATCAGAAATAAATAATCAGAAAATCTTCGTTGGTCCCTCTGTGATACTAAAAGAAATTAGATGGCTATAATTCATTAATAATATTTGAAAACACAAATAAGTATGCCGAAAGATAGCTTTTTTTAAAAAATAGATTACAGTAATTCCACTTTACATTTGGGGTAGTTAATATTTTTACAATATATTTTTAAAATTAATAAAAATATGTAAAATATAGCAATATTAAATAATTTAAATTAACAATAGTTTCATAAAATGCCACGCGTTTGTTTGTTACATTTTCAAAATTTGATTTGGTTCGAACCGGATTTTATAACTCACAAGTATATTGCCATTTTAAGGGAGTATCATTTTTAGTACTAAATTAATTAATTATATGTACTATTACATTTACCATTTTATAGAGTTTGAGTTTTATTTAATATTATTTTTTTATATACTGCTACAAGCTGCTACTTACCAGTTCCATATTCTTATTCTAAATATAAATCGTAGTAATGTCAACTATAGAACTTTAGTTCTTAATTGATTCTACTATTCTAGAAACCGGAGTTTTACAAGTCCTTACTGTACGAGTAAGTATCAATAATGTAACTAGGAAAAATCGCGATGTAAATATAAAATGAATCAAATATGTGATTTTTTATTAAGTTTTACTTTTAAATTTATTTTTGGAATTAATTTTTAATCATAATGTTGGTTTAGTGACTAAAATTAATTTCTATTTTCTACAAAGTAGAGTACATTTATTACAATTATTTTATGTTATTTATAAACAGTTAATTATATTTCTAATTGACATATTATGTGCCCATTAAATTGGTCACATTAAGTTAAATCTCAAATTTCATTCAATTACCATTTGTCAATAGAATAAACTAAACTGATTTGTTGAAACAATCGATATCCGTTTACACATGTTTATAAAACAAGTATGGTGCTTTTGATAGGAGCATTAGAGGCAATGGAATTTGAGAATTGATGTAAAAGCGATTTCGGTTAATGGATGTATGTATACAAATGATAACAAAAATTATGTACTAAGTGAAATGATCAAATTTAAAGTGAATAATATCTATCGAGATAAATTATTTATTTCGTTTTGTTTTGAAGGCCTTTATCCGGTAATTAACTAGAAAAATTAAAAGACTTGCATAACTTTATTAAGATTTTTTTGGAGAATTTTTTTACCCTTGGTTCTTAAACAGATGAAGTTTTTCCTCTAGAATTAACAAGTTCAAGGGAACTATTCAACGGAAATCTTATATTTTTCAAAATTTTCAACTTGCATTAAGGTTAGAATTATCAACCAAAATGGCTTTGAATGTGTATATTTCGTGGACGTAGTTTTGATGGTAGGCCTAAACATAACAACCGGTAATTAAAAATTTAAAATTATCTTTTGAATGGGAATATGGATCAGATACAGAAGAGAACAATAAAACAAAAGAGTTAAAAATTAGAAAGCTAACGTCAAGTGTATTAAAATTTATATAAAGCAACGTTGTTATCCTGGAGTCTCCATCTCCACACTATTCAAAATTGCTGATATTTACTATTATGAATCTTACGTAAAACACATACATTTTAATGTCTTAGGCATTTTTATAAGATGAATATCATATGTAATACTATCCTAATAATTATTACTAACTGTTATCATGATAGTAATAATTTCTGAACAACTGTAAAAAATATGCCAATAATTATTTTAGTCCAATACAATTTTGTTACGAAATATAATTAAAAAAATAAAGAGGATCTAAATAAAATTTATCATGGATTTATATGAAGAAATTCTTACTCTTCTTCATCCAAAAATGCTTGAAAATCGCTTGAAAATTCTTAAAAATAACCAAACTCCCATTTTACTTTTAGATGTCTTTACTCTAATGCAAATTAAAATGACGAAACCATCGTTAACAACCAAATGAGATTTTCATAAAAATATCATGATAATTTTTCAGAGAAATATCAACCTGATAATTTGCTGATGGTAAATATACGTAATATTACACTCACTAATAGATTGATAAAATTACTAGCATGATAGTAAATATCAGCAATTTTGCATAGCGGAGACCTAGAATATTTAATTCCTCTGTGCTTGAAATCTATAAGTTTTAAAAATATTAACAATACAATATTAACACGAAATCGGTTCCAATATCATATTACGTACTTTATGGGATTGTCTATCGTAGAATCACAAATACTATAGTTAGATAAACGGTATGAAACAAATAATAATAAATCATTTTATATAAAAAGATATCGATTATCTGAACAGAATGTCCTATATGAAATATTTATGATCTAATTTAATTAAACTAAATAATTATTTAATTTGTAATTACTAATAAATAAATAAATAAAGTTTCGTTTTTAAATTAAGTTCATTATCTATATTATCTAAATTTGTTCTACTAATTTTTATCTAATTTACAACTTTATGTCACATTTAATAAAAAAACGAGACACATTTTTTGTTAAATTAATCAAGTAAAAAAATAATTAAAGTGCATAATATATTTAATAATAAAGTATAAATAAAATTATTGCATTTATGCCCGAGAAGTTTCGTGCGTAAGAAATTAATTAATTTTCAATATTATATAAAATATTTATAATTTTAGATTTAGAAATCTCTAATTAATTTCGGAAACATTCGATCAAAACTGTCGGATTTTATTATACTAAGTATCTAGTCTGTGCTCCAAATTTTTATTGCGGTACTTGAGGTGGTACTGGAGTACAATGTTTCGTTCGGAATAATCTTAGAGTCATCCATGATCCAATTGTATTTGCCGCTGCTATTCTATTGACAGTCTCTGTAGTTTGGTTTTGATGTGCTATAGTTTCTTTCTGTAATTGGTACCGATATAATAAAGAACCAGCAACTAATGCAGACACAATAGCGGCTGATGTGACTAATATGAATAAAACACTGAAACCTGGCACAGGCATACAAATACCATAGACAATCTCTTCTTGAATTTTACCCTGGAATACCGTGACTGATTCTTGTTTTGTATCTGGACTAAATGCTAAATCAGCTTCGGAAATAACATCATAAATCCCACTAACCCCGACGTCGGCCATTCTTACTTTGCGATCTAATATTCTGATAGATCGTTTAGTTATCGAATGACTATCAATTGTTACTGTTTCGATATCATCCAAATTTAAAGATCGTGGACCTGCAACTGCTGGTTTACCGAGTCGATTCTGTGCTTCAAAGTATCGTGGTCCATGGGGAAATTTATCATCTTTTTTCGCATTTTTCAAATAATCGGCTTTTGCATCATCACTTGCCGCACTTCCAACTCCGCCACCATTTCTAAATAATGTTTCGATATCATCCATATCAGTGGCTACCGGGCGCGTAACAGATTGTGGTCGTGTCGGTGGAGGGACGGTATTTTGTTGTTTAAGATGTTGGGGTGACTCTTTCAAATGCTGAGTTAATCCCAACGAATTTCCTCCAAATCCACCGATCGCTGCCATATCATCACCTCTATGTATAATATCATCATAAAACACGTCATGGTCATCATCCACATCTTGCTCATTATGATTTATACCAATATCGTCATCATCATCCAAATGAGCATCATTCAACACATTAATATCATTGTGATTTGAAGTTTTACTCTTCTCAATTATTATATCTTTACGCTCGTGTATATTTCCGTTTAACTGGCAATGACCAAGACATCCATGGCGACAAATTTCAACTTTACATTTTATATGTACACTCAATGCGTCAGGGAATTTAAATGCATGGAAGAATGCGTACGTTATAACGGTAGCACGCTCATCTGGTGCACGTGCCTTTAAGAATCGAGATATCATTTTAGGTCGTAGTACACATCCATATTCATCAGACAATTTTATAACGTGACCAGCACCGTCAGATGCTAGACACGATTTTACACGCATATCAAATTCGCCTGTAAATAAACAAATAAAACTTGAATCAATCGAAAATCGAAATAATGGCTAAAAAAGTATAACATAAGAAATACTTATTATATTTCAAGTATAAAAATAATATCTTGATTTCACATTTAACTGTATCGGTCATTAAGTGTTATAAAACTATTTAGAAATCATGCCATGAATGCAAATTTTTCTGTTGTGTCGGCTTTAGATACCTTGAATGAATTACAAACGAAACTAACAAACCCAATTTCTCCTAATACATTGTATCGATCGACTGAAATCCCATACCAAAATTATTTTATTTTGTTTTTCTGAAATCTAATAATCGCTCCTAGCATTCACTCTTAGGCTCATAGAGCTTTATTTCTTGTATCGTTGTGACACTTCTCAATTAAACATGCAGCAAATTGTTCACAACATCATGTTACACATTGAACCAATCAGAACTTCGCCGAACTATCGGCACAGCGAAGACATGAACAAAATTTATCTTTTCGGCGCGACGACACAGTATACATAGAATAAATTTTTTTTAACATCATCTGTTTTTTTTAAATTATGTGTCAAAATATTGTTTATTTATGTATGTGTGAAAAACTGCGCCGAAAAATCGTCGAATATGTAAATCATCGATAATTGAGGGTTCGTCGAATTTCCTGCGGCAAGCAACCTCGCCGAAAAATCGTCGGATATGTAAATACACCTTCATTTGTAGTCACGCATTCTTTTGATGTGTATCAACCATCTTAGAACACACACTAGCTGTATTTCATGACACCCATTGATCCAGATCAGTTCAAATTTTATATGGAAAACATGATTCAAATTTTGTTTTGGATCACAAATTTTGAAATGAAATCTAGTAAGCGCCATAGCGTTGTTTCATGCAATTTGAACTGAACCGGATCAGATCAAGCGTCAAGAAATACGGCTACTATTACTGTATGTTATACCGAAAGCAACGAGGATAGATTCAAATTTATATATTTTACTGAAATATACTTTTAATTAAACAATTGAATTCAAAATTTTACAATTCCCACTGTTATAGGTGATGGTTAATAGACACTTAAAAAATTCCCGAATCAATTAAATTCTGAGTTAATGCCTGCGTAAAGATGCTAATTGTTATAAGGATTATTATTATATAATACACATTTAATTTTGTTTAATATGTTTATTACTATTGATGCGACCGTCAATCATTCCGTGTATTATAACCGTCATACTCATTTACCCAATAGGCCGCCTACTCTTTCCTACCCGTGTTGCTACCTCACAACATACATATTAGTGTTACATCACAACATTTTGGATCATGTGTTAAAAAATTATTATAACCTACAACCATTTCGCAATTTATTGATCCAATTTTAAAACATCCTTTTACCAATTGACCATGTACAGCTAAATGTTGAGAGATGGAAGGTGATCCAACCGTAATAGTTTCGCCGAATAAGGATGAATTTAACAAAACTCAATTATGGAAACATGGAATAAGTAAAGGACCATTTTATCCTATAATTAGCCAATGGGAAGGACGGTTCAATGAAACAGAAGTAATGATGACAGAAAAAATGTATATTCCCAAATCACATTTTAAAAGCATAACTATAAATATAATTTCTTATTTAACAACATTAGTCCGATGTTCTCTGGTATTAGAACGTTTTTTGAGCTAAATATTTTTGGACGCCGTTTAGAAAGAGTTTAAGTTGAATTTAATAAGATTTTATCGGCTTTAAAATGATCAGACCCTGGGAAGCTGGAAGACCCATATGTTAAATTAGACAATTGATTCACTGGGCGGCCATAACACAAAAACATTTCTGTAAAAGTGGTGTACTCCACAAATTTACTTCGAAATTTTAACTAGAAATTTTTGAAAATAAATATTTGATAATAATTATACAAGTATGTACTCGTATATACAAAACAATTCCTTCTTGAATTATTTATCCACGTTTTTCTCATCCCCAAATTCACTCCTGATAAGTAAATATGGTACAACCTTAAAATAAATAAAAATATTTTGACATTTGAAAATTAACTCTAAACTCTGTGATTTCCTAAAATTCTTAAACAATTTTACTCGACTAAATTACAAACGCATATACAAGTGCCCAAAACGAAAATCCCACCTCAAATAAAACTAACAAGTGGCTTTATGTTTGGGAACTAACGATTTCAAGTGACAGAAGTGTGAGCAATTTTATTTAGATTTCACATTTAGATTTAGATTTCGCACAACCTTCACTATATGATTAAATTACTTGGGAACGCTGCTTATTTGGGGTGAATTATAAATACACCTTATGCATCATCTCGTAAACCAATTTCTAAAAAACATTCAGCTCTAGCATGTCTCTCGTATGTTTCTATCATGCTAGGGTTGAATGTCTTATAGTAGTATATATTATAGAAGTTTAACATTCCAGAAACTATTTAGTTCATTTAGTCTCATACATCATTAGCCAACTCTGGAATAATTTCGAAAAACTAATTTCGATTTTCTGTTATTTGTATCAGTTTCATAATCATGTTTGGAAGGAGAACAACAGTGGAACGAAAGTTTTTACAATGCCAAGAAACATATCTGAAAACATCCTGCTTTAATGGCTTCAAGGAATTGCATACCTTTGGTTAATCATTACATTTTCAAACGACATTCAGATCGATATAATATTCGGAATAGCCGGAAACAGATAAAAACCGGTATTACAGCAGAACATTTAAGCTTATAATTTATAGAAAACAAGGGATAAACAATTTTGATGTTTCAACAGAAACGATACATGATACAACATTATGTAACGGTGCAATGTAGAGATTCTTATTTTCTTTACATTTCGATTTCCCAAGAAACGAGGATGAAATGGCTTGCTCTCGATAGATAAAGTAGGTAACACTGCACATTTGAATATTTTGGATGTAAACAGGTCCATTATAATAAAGAAAAACATAAGCTGCCTAGATGATTAAAATTATTCTTGAAATTCCTAATTCCAATTTTCAAATTAACCCAGTGAGGATTTTTGAAAATCTATTTAGTATTAATATATGATGTTCAATGAATTAATCTGGATTTGCAGAATGCGAGGCTCGATTAAATACTATATTTGCACAAATAATATTCATACCAACCAATATGCATTATATGCATATATAGGGTGGGTTAAATAATTTTTTTTTTAAAATGCAATAAAACAAAAAGTTCTCAATATTTTTTCAAATTTATTTTTTCATTGTAAAGAACAATCCTTCCGATTAATTATGGAATACTATTTCATTCATATGACTGCCTCGGCTGGCCTTGACGTACCTCATACGGTCGGTCCAATTTTTGAGCTCATTTTTGATGGAATGCGGCAATCGTTGCTGGTTTATCGGCGTAACACTTATCTTTGACGGCACCCCAAAGGTAATAGTCCAACGGCGTCAAATCACAGCTCCGAGGCGGCCAAATCACATCAGCGTTTCGGCTGATAATTCGATCTTCGAAGACAGTGCGCAAAAGATCAATTGAAACGTGTGCTGTGTGGCATGGAGCGCCGTCTTGTTGAAACCAAATATTTCCTATGTGCTCCTCTTCAAGTGCCGGGATCAAAAAATCGTTTATCATGTCGCGGTAGCGCTCACCATTGACAGTAACGGCGGCTCCTTGCTCATTTTCATAGAAAAATGGCCCAATGATGCCACCGGACCAAAATCCGCAACAAACAATCACTCGTTGAGGATGCATCGGCTTCTTTACGATCACGTGCGGGTTCTCCATGCCCCAAATGCAATAATTCTGCTTGTTTATATAGCCGCCAAGATGGAAATGCGTCTCATCCGAAAAGATCATTGTTTGCCAAAATTTTCGAATTAATGTTTCAATATTTCCCAGCGTTGTTCAAGCGAATACACAACCATTTTCGTTCAGCGGAAGGATAAAATTAACTTTCTGTCAAATCAGAAGTGATATAACCCTTACCATACTCAAAAAAAAACGCTAGTTCAAAAAAAAATTTATTTGGCCCACTTTGTATAGCTATATATTTAATGCGAATAAACTAGAAGCTTAATTCAGTACGTCCACATATGGAAAAATGATTAGTTAAAGATTTTTAATTAGTAAGAGATTTTGCATTGCAGGAACCTAATTTGTAATTAATCTAAAAATCTACTTCGCAAAATTGTTTAAAAAAATCACGCTATTTGCTTGGCCGAGGAGGATCCGTGAGTTCACACAACTGGTAAAAACCGGATTCCCGTCAGATTTTCCGGAATCACGAGACCTTATTTTATGACCGGAAAAACTAGAAAGACCAATAGATAGAGAAGATATTGAACTCCATAGAGAAACGGGGAAAATTATTATATCGGAAGTGATTGCCAAAATGAAAGAACTCATTAACCAAGTAAAGAACTTGCTCTAAAGTTTAATCTTTGAAAGAGCTCTCAAGAAAATCTTCTAAAGGCAAATTGATGCCAATATTGCATAATTATTTACGGAAAGATTATTTGTACTTCATTGCATAAACATTCAGCGGTAAAACATAAATTCTCATGAAATGTCTAATATAGAATTCGATATCTATAACAGGGTTCAAAACTTTTTATTTTAATTGAAACCGACTATTAGCAAATATTTTGCAAACATATTGATTTATGTGTACACATTTAATATAACACTATCATAACAATAAAGCAAACACGCTTGTTTGATAAAGACGAAATTATTCACCCATATATCATTACTACGAGTATAATTGGGCGGCAGCAAAAGAGAACAATATAAATAAAAAATGATAAAAACAATCAGAATGAATCAAAATTCTTTAAACGTAAAGAAAACCAAAAAGCAAGATAAATAATAAATACTATGTGGTACACAATGCATGTGTTTCGGTCGTACAAACAAAATTAGGAAACCACAAAAAATACTTTCTTGAATGAATATTTAATGGAATGTTTTGTATAAACAATTTGATTAAGAAGGCTAAATGAATTCATAAGAAGTAAAATTTCTTCGTTATGTTATAACTGTGCTAAAAGATTATAAATGATGATGATGGTGATCATGATGATTAACTCATTTTAGTTATTTTAGTTTAAAATCTGTGTTAATAGATTTAGTACTAGGTTATCTTTGCTGTTGTTATATGGCTGTTATTTAGATGATATTGAAGTGTTTTGTATTCTAATCTGAATTATATTATAATTTCTTAGGTGATTCTTGGTGTTTCTTTTGGGTATTATTCTCAGTTATTTAAATAATTATGATGTACGAGTACATTGTACGTAGATTATGAACTATGTAAAATATTTGTATTTTTGGTTTTATTTTTGTATTATTTATTTTATGGGTTAACGAAAGTTAAAGAAAAATTAGGTTTAGTGGTGGAATTATTGTGTGGGCTGTGAGAACAGAATTTAGCTCGGCTGATTGAGATGTTAAGATTTAATCAATTTATAGGTATATTAATAAACTTACCTCGATAATCATTTATTGCAACCACCAACGTGAGGGTAGATCCTAATGGTACAATACCACTGACAGGTGGCGCCCATGGCCCTTTTCCATGTTGAATTTCCATCCAACAGTCAACATTATCACCACGGAAATCTAATTGTATGACATCTAAATCGGCAATAACCATCGGCGGCTTAGAAGCGGTTTTTTCGTAGTCATTAAACCATTCACATCGCAGTCGTTTCGCTTCATCCCACACCTCTAGCAAATCTTTATCATATTGAACTACCACCTGCAGAATAAAAAGAAATTAAATTCGAGTGAGCTCTAAACATCAAACTGTTATAAATCGTATTGTAAATGAAAATATTTATATCTCATGTAATTTTTATATGCGGCACAAAACACTTTAAGTATATGTATATGTAAGCGTGTGATTAATGATCATAAAATATGTTTCTAGTCGTAAATAATTTGGAATAAATAGCTGTACATACATTTAATTTAGCCTCACCATGACCATATCATACTAGTGAATATCGCTTATACATATATAACTGTTCGGGATAATAATAATTAACAATATTGTTGTTAACAATTATTATTGTGCAAGTACTTTCTACGAGTTCATCAATAAAATGTGTTCAAATCTAACTGAACATTGAATCAGTTTCACCCAAATCAAAATATTTTTTAAGAAACTAAAAGTTTGAATACAAATTATTACCTTAGACTAAATAGAAACTAGATTAAAACTGAAATTAGGTAAAGAAATGTTGATTTTTTAAATGCTTTTTGTTTAGATTCAGAAAGAATAGTAAAAGTAATATAACCAGAAAGTAAAGTTTCAATGTAATTCTCGCGCTCTTTCTTGGTCATTAGTTAAACTGGAGTACATTATATTTTTGTAGTAAAATTGAAGGTTAGCAATACTTTAATTAGCACTGTTTAGCATCATCCATTTTTTCAATATCGACTTGCAAAACAACAATTTTGATCTGACGATTAGCGCTAATTGCTAATGATGTTTCGGGCCTAGAATGTACAGCGTTTTAATTACTGTTTATCATTACTGAACAGCAAATTTACAGTTCTCGTAAACAGCTAGCAATGGCTTCAACAACAACAATAGAAAATTTCCCCAACGAATTATTAAATTTTATATTAGAATTAGTATTGTATCTGTGGAGCATTGAATTTAAGTATCAAAATTCTAACTCTGACACTTGCACTATTTCACATAAAAAAGGTTTTAAACTATATGCGCGCAATGCATGCGAAAATGCATCACTGAGAATTTACTGATAATTGTCTTTCCTTCAAGGCTATTTTTAACCAGAATAAGACACAAAACGAACCATGAACCTTTTACGAATATTGAAGCCGGAACATTATGTCAGTTTTATTTTATGTCAATTAGTCAATACGCCAACACTTAATTACTGAAAGTGATTAATATTTCGCTGTGTAAATAAAATGTAAATATTTAAATCTAAAATGGCATTACGATATTTAAACAAAACGTTAGGATTAATTACATAAGTTCAATTATTCACTGCGTAATTGGAAAAAAAACTAGGACAAATTTACATTCAATAAAGTATTTAAAGGGAAGGTAATATTAGTCGATTTCCAATAGCATATTTCAAATACTTCTGTCTACTTTTAGCTACCGCTGGGTTTTGTAAAATTAGAGTGTGTTTCAATTGATTACAAATCAGCATAAAAAATTAAATTGAAGAGCTGATAAAATTTTTATATGAGAAATATTTGGCTGACAAAATCTTTATGTGTAAACAGAAGTTTGTCGGGTACAAAATTTAAAAAAACGTGAAATGTGTAAAATAGAGGTATATGCTGATCGTGATTGTAAGATATATTAAAAAATATTAATAATTTTAATTTTATTATTAAGCTACTATACAATTGTCAGTTATAAAGTTAAAAAAAATTTAAAACGAATTTTTTCTATGTGGTATTCTGTGTTCTATGTGGTATGTGCTATTTTAGCCAGTTGAAACACTTACAGTTTTAAATATGTAATAGTAGTCGATTTTTTGGTATTCCATTTATTTAACATTCTAGTTATAAGGCAACAACTATAAAATAAATGTGCAATCCCACGCTCATACTTCCCATAGTAATTTGTTGTTTTTGTTCTCTTTGTAAAACAATTTCAATGGAAATTTCAATCTGAAAATGTCGCTTCAATATTTTAGTGCTTTAAGCATACCAAAATACCGAATAAACAAAAACAGTGAGCAACATTTCATTTGGCTTGTTAATGCTGCTCTGTTAAGATTTGCTTCATGTTGGTTGTGATTTTTCGCATTTTTTCATTACATTGATCAGCCATATGTGGGCATTGTAAAATATTGTACTTTGAGAATAATATAAAGTTTATCGCATAGAATAAAACAATATTTGTATCAAATGCGACATTCGATTTCATGTATTTATTAATTAAGGTCGAAAATTTAGTTAATAAATACATTTAAATTATATATGTTTTAATCATAAAATTCAATATGTTATCCATGTTATACAAAATATAACATTTGTAAACATTACACATAATATAAATGTATGAATATAAATGTATTTCATCTCTAAACTCCGCGACGAAATAATATGACATTTACCTTCCACGATTTAGGGAACGCTTTAAACGAATATCGAACGAATTTACTCGATAAACCAAGAACGAAGTTGTGTTATCGGTGTTCTCCAATAAGTATGGTACGAAAAGAATGCGCCTACTAATAATCTATTTCAACCACACCTGCTGATATTTTGTAAATGAGTCCTTATCAATTTTTAGCGTGTCGAATTACATATTTCACAATAAGTAGAAGTCGGCTTTTAGGAAAGGAACTTCGACGTTGCTGATACAGTTTGTGGTTTTCAATATGTCTATTGAAGGTAAAATATTAAATACAATCTTTTAAATTCGTGAATAGCATGTGTCCGCACTTAAAAAGCCTCCTAACTTTTAGCTTTTTGTATTTGTGGGTAATTTTCAAAATTTAAGAAATATTCGATAATATTACATGAGCCACTTATAATTGAAATTATTATTTGAGCCGCAATGGATTTGTCTTTCTTTCTATGACTAATCATAAAAATTAAAAAATATTTATAAACTGTTTTTTTGATTAATAAATATTTCAATTGAAGGTACAAAATTAAATTAGTATCTAGTTAGTTTTAAAGATGTTTTTTTATTATTCTTATTTTTATTATTCTTATTCTTATTATCCGAAAGTAATCAAGTTACTTTACATTCATTTAACAATTGTTTGTCACAAAATACTAATTAAAATTAATAATTACTAATTTATTATTTAAAAACTGACTAGGAATTCCTTACAGTAAAGCCACAATTCTGTAATATATCCTAAGGTGCTTTTTCGATATGTAATTCAATCCGTCAAAATCGAACAAATAAAATATTTAATTCAATTACGATGGAAGTTTGGCCGGCCAAATTAGCCCGCCTCAATGAAACCTATACCTTAATTTGTTACACATTTATTACAACAAATTTCGATTTTATTACAGTTACTGTTTTCGAGAAGCGAGTGGTCGGTTTAGATTACAATTAAACCTGCACCGCCAAAATTGTATCTTTTGATATGAGTCTTGGACCAGAATTTATTACAAATTAGTTACATGGAATTAGCTAGTTCAATAACATTTCAAAACCATGCGTTTTTAGCACTAGAACACCATTCCACAAACAATCGAGAAAATAACCCCGTTAATAGGTTGTCTAAATCATTCAACATCGTCGACGATCTATGTGACTTTAATTTATCAAAGGACAACTTTAACAATATCCTGAAGGATTATTTTTAAAATTTTTAATTGTTAAATAAATCAAAATTTGATTTATATTTTTGTGTTTTAAATTTCTTTATTGAATTTTTATTTTTTACTATTTTTCTTTAAATTAAATTATCTGAAATCATACATGTAAATCACAGAATAGATTTATTTAAATAAATAAAATGAAAAAAAGACCACCCCTATAACTAGCCTAAGGGTAAATTTCGCCCCAAAATAATAATATTTTACACCCGAATGCCACCAGATTTTGGGCCAAATCTTGCTCTAATAGTTTATAGGAGTGGTAGTTAATAGTTTTGTGGAGGTCAACCTAGATAAATTCCATGGAGTAACATTTGAACAAATATCTGGTGGTGGTCTGGTGTAATAAATTACAAAAGGTGGTAACCCCCGCTGTTGGAGTGCAGAGTTCAACGCCGACCCTCCGTCCATGTCAATGTACAGGTTGACATGGAGCTTGCAATGTGCAGGTAGTATACTCCAACTATGTGAAAGGGTGGTGTATGCGTGAATAAAAAGCGTGGTATTAATTGACCTCAAAGTACATTAAATCCGTTGGACAACTAATACTTTCTTTTTTTTAAATTAAAAAAAACATCCAAGTACATCGACGCCGAAACAAAACATCCACTTAAAGAAGGTTAGTCCTGTGTATCTGGTGGGACATGCAGAATGTGCTGTATTACGAACCCCTGGAAACTGGTCAGACGGTGACTGCAAAACGTTACAGCCGACAATTGAACAAACTTAGAGAATAAGCTGATCAGAAAAGGCCATTTACAGACAATGCTCGACCTCACGTTGCTCGCGTGACTCAGAAGAGGGACAACATTTCCAAAACTAAACTCGTTATTTATATTTTTTATATAAAATAAATTTGTTCAAAAATCTGAACAAATTAAGCCATACACCTAATACATTATTTTACGTAGTAAAACAATGTATAGTAATCATGAACATTTTTGATGTCGAAGTCCCAATTGGCAGCTTCCATAGGAGATTTTTCGTTTTTCTTTTCAAATATTTCGAAAAGTATATGTTTAGCATTTACGAAAAAGGAATTAAAACAAAAAGATTGTATTAGGTTATACAAGTAGAAACTCGGCTCTGAAGTTGGTTGCATTATAATATACTTGAACGCTCACAAATCGCCCGCCATTTTGAATATATATGTAGCTTAGTTATGAGATTGATGTCGATATGCAACATTTACTTCATTGCATTCTATTCTATTTTGAAATAAAAAATACTGCTCAAGCTATGGAAATGATTAATTCGACATTGAGTGTACATTCTGTGAGTCATTCAACAGTAAAAAAGTGGTTTGCAAGATTTCGTGATGGTAATTTTAGTCTCGAGGACGATCCACGTCCAGGTGCAGGAAAATAGTTTGAAGACGAAGAACTTAAAGTTTTACTGGGTGTTGGAAGTGGATTTTGTACGATAATCCTAAACGCAGAAAACCATGGGTTAATCCAGGCCAGCAATCAACATCAGTTTCAAAAATTAATATTGATGTCAAGAAAGTGTTATTGTGAGACAATTGTTATTGTTGTTAGTGTTGTTATTGTGTTATTGTGAGGTGGGATTGGATAGGAGTTACTTACTACGAGCTTCTGGAACCTTGTCAAACTGTTACAGCTAAATGTTACCAGGTCCAATTGATCAAATTAAGTGCTCTGAAGTGCTCTGAATTAAGTGCTCTGAAGTGCTCTGAAGTAAAAATGGCCATTTTCGTGCCAAGAAAGGCGGAAGGCGATATTGCCGCATGACAACGCTCGTCCACATATAAAGGGTGTTTTTTTAGGAGGTTTGTTTTTCCGATAGATGTCGTTTTATTTTATGACAGTTGTTTTGACAGCTCAAAGTGGCATTTCTACTCAGTATTGTTTGGCAAATCATTATGAATAGGTTAACTCCAGAACAACGTTTTCAAATCGTGGAAATTTATTTTCAAAATCAGTGTTCAATTAAAAATGTTTATAGAGCACTTCGTGAATTTTATGGTGCACATAATCGTCCGTCAGAGACCACCATAAAGAACGTAATTACCAAATTTCGGTCTACATTCACTCTTTTGGATGCCAAGCCACCGACAAGAATGAGAAGAGTTCGTACAGAAGAAAATATTGCTGTCGTTGAGGCCAGTGTCGAAGAAAACGACAATTTATCGATTCGTCGTCGTGCTCAGCAAATTGGACTTTGTCCATCGACTTTATGGAAAATTTTACGTAAAGATTTGGGTTTGGTGCCATACAAAATTCAATTGGTGCAAGAATTAAAGCCACACGACCATCGTTTGCGCCGTGAATTCAGTGATTGGTCGTTAAATCAATTGAACGAAGATCCATTTTTTTACCGTAAAATTCTCTTCAGTGGTGAGGCGCATTTTTGGTCAAATGGATACGTCAACAAACAAAATTGTCGCATTTGGAGCAAAGATAATCCACACGCCGTTCAAGAATTACCAATGCATCCTGATAAATGTACTGTTTGGTGCGGTCTATGGGCTGGTGGGATCATCGGTCCATATTTCTTTAAAAATGAGGAAGGACGACGCGTTACCGTGAATGGAAATCGATACAGAACCATGTTAAATGAGTTTTTGTTGTCAAATCTTGAAGATATGGATATGGATGAAATGTGGTTTCAACAAGATGGTGCCACTTGCCATACAGCACGTGAAACAATCGACTTATTGAAAGAAACTTTCAACGACAACATTATTTCGAGAAATGGTCCGGTGAATTGGCCTCCGCGTTCGTGCGATTTGACGCCACTCGATTACTTTTTGTGGGGATACGTGAAGTCATTGGTTTATGTGGATAAACCTCAATCGATTGACGCTTTGGAAACCAATATTCAACGTGTCATTGCTGACATACGCCCTCAAATGCTTGAAAAAGTGCTGGAAAATTGGACCTCCAGAATGACATTTGTGAAAAATAGTCGTGGTAGCCATATGCCAGAAATTGTGTTTAAATGTTAAATGCCAAAAAATTATCTACCAAATAAAAAAAAATTTTGGTCATTTCATAATTTTATATGTGTTTTATTCAAAAAAAAAATCGGCAACCTCTTAAAAAAACACCATTAGAAAAACCAAGCCAGAAACTCATATTCTCTTTAGGCTGGGAAGTTTTACAGTATGCTCCGTTTTCTCTAGTCTTGGCTCCCTCTGATTACCACTTTTTCAGATCGATATCATCATATTTGAAAGATCAGCGGTTCACGAAAGTTGAAGATATGCAAAAATGGCTCGATGACTATTTTGCTGCGAAGCCACCAAGTATCTTTCGCGAAGGCATTCATCATCTATCTGATAAATGGCAAAGGACCAAATCGATCGGAATTTCGTACCGAAACGTTCAGAATGTTGCAAAAGGCAAAAGGCCTTCGGTGATAATTGTATGTTGCGAGCAAGTGTTTTTGATTGGTACAAATTGTTCAAAGAGGGTCGAGAACGTGTTGACGACGAACCACGTCTAGGACGTCCATCAACATCAACTGATGATCAACACGTTAATAAAATCAAGGAATTGGTGCTCGAGAATCGACAATTAACAGTCAGAGACCTTACTGGCATTGTTGAAATATCGGAAGGATCAGTGAAAACAATTGGTTCCAAAATCACTCAATTTTTTGGAAAAACAGTGTCACGTTGACGTTTGTGAAACAATGCTTTCCGACTACCAGGATGTCATGAAACGTATTATAACTGGCGATGAGTCTTGGATCTACGCTTGCGACCCGGAAAAAGATGATCAATCGGCCGAATAGCAAGTCAAAAATCAAGGTGATGTTGACAGTTTTCTTCGATTATCGAGGTGTGGTGCACTCCGAATTCCTTCCGACCCAAACTGTCAACAAGGAATACTATTTGAGTATTATGCGTCGTTTGTGCGAAGCTATTCGTAAAAAGAGGACGGAATTATAGGTCGACAACTCTTGGTTTTTGCACCACGATAATGCACCTTCTCATACTGCATTGGTTTTATGTAATTTTTTCGCCAAAAATTCCAACCATATCGTTCCGCAACCACCGTATTCGCCTGATTTAGCTCCGTGTGACTTCTGGCTGTTCAGCAAACTCAAACGACCGCTCCCAAACCGTTTTGAGTCAATTGAAGACGTTAAACGTGAATCGCTACGCGCATTGGAGGCTATTATGGAAATTGACTTTAACAACTGTTTCGAGGATTGAATAAAATGTTGGCACAAGTGTATTGAGGCCGGGGGGATTACTTTGAGGAGGACGAAATAGATTTGGAGAAATAAATAAAGAATTATAAAATTATGAACAAAGTCTTACCGTTTTTTGCCCACAGTGTTATTTCATTACAAGACAAAGAGCATATTTTTGGAAGTATATTCTCCTAAAATCATGCCATTCCCACATTTTTCTTCTTTTATTGGCAAACAATTTACGTCGAAATTGAAAACGAATGTATCGTAGAAATGTATATAGGAGTTTAATGGATTTGTCAAAAGTTTTCGATGGGATTTTAGAATTTATTTTTAAAAATTTATTTGTTAAATTTATAAATTCATAAAATTATTAATAAATTAATTGTTTAATTCCAATGTTATTCAACTAGGTACGTACATAGATAGGTGTGAACTATGTGAGCAACATTTCTGGCACTTCTTTGATGAAGAGAATATATATTTTTATGCTTTGTTATGGTGTTTGTGAGTATAATATATTACATAGACAATGCTCTGACGTAAACACAATTTTGGTGTGTGGGAAAGCGGCTTTATTCAAATAAGCCTTCGCGAGTGGGAAAACATCGGTGTGACGCACCGAAACGAGAAATTTAAATCAAATCTTGTAATCTTGAAAATTCGCTTACTCGAAATTTTGGAAATTTACGTACAATTGGCTTTATCGCCAAATTCAGACATAAATTGTTTTCGAAAAGTATTTTAAGGGTCATATGGGTGTGGGTTGCGTGTAAACTGGGAGTTTGGTGTTTTGCTGAAGCCCAAGTGAATTGGTGTGAAACTTCATGCTTAAACTTTTTACATAAATTAGAAGAACCAGTAAATTTGGTTGAAATCTGTTCACTGAAAGTGGCGGTTTCCATAGGAGCTATATGTTGTTTGCTATACTTTGCAAAGTTATGGCATTTACGAAAAAAATAATTAAGGGAATATGCTTCTATAAAAGATAAAATAGTCCGGGTGTGGTGGTCCTGCTGAAATATTACCGGAAATTGTCATTGTTTATAAAAATCTTTTTTTACCAAAAATCCAGCTGAGTTTTATTCTTTTCTTTAATAAGTGTGGTGTGTTAGTGATTTACGTACATTCGTGAAAAAGGAAGTCGGGTGTTGATCACAACTTGATACATTACTTGTGAAAATATAAAAACTTAATTTTGATATTAAAATTAAGCATTCACTTACCGTGTTTTCATAAAATTGCCCGTTCAAATCTGGCTTTGTACCACATTTAGCATACGAAATCCGAAACGAAAAGAATTTCTTTCCTGTCGATGGCGGAACGTATATGCATCTAGAATCACTGTGTTGGCCTGAAAGTAAGAAATAAAAAAGAATTGTATATTAAATTTGGTCTTTTCAGAAAGAAAAAGTAAAAAACTTTCATTATGTAAATTAGTCAAATTAACGGAACTATATTTAATTGTTGCCAGCAACTTTTAAGCAATTCAATAATTTAAAATATTTTTGGATAATTAGGTACAATCCATTTAACCAAATTGGTTAACAACTGAAAAAATACCTCAACCGGACATTTTGAAATAAAACTATTTGCTGAAATTTACATTCAAACATTGGAGAGCTGTACTCCGTTGTACCGTACGTTACCACCTATCTCTATATATATTTGTAATTTCGTATGATGATCGCAGTGTTTCAGATTTTCCTTTCCTCCCTTCCCCCCTCCCCTCCCTCCTCCCTCCCTAAATAGAACATTTTCGTGTTACGTTCGAAAACACGCGAAAAAATTGAATTTTAATTTCAAATTGTAATTTTGTAGCCAAGAAAGAGAAAATTGTCGGCCAACTTAAATGGCAATATCGAACGGGGTTTGTTTGCGTACTTAGAGCGGCCAAACAGATTTCTTATTAATTTTTTGTACTATTAGGGTGAGCTGGAAAGAATTTTTTCCGAAATTAAAAAAATATTGATTCTTAAGAAGAAGTTGGACTTTGAATTTTCATTAAAGAATAATAAACCGATGCTACTAGTTTAATTATTAATAACTAGGCGTATATGGCCCGCACCAAGTAAGACATTAGTAAAAGACAAATATCAATTGAAGTTGTATATATTGAAAAAAGTAATTGTTGTTCTCTCGATATCTCCTCTCATAAGGAGGTGAACGTACCACATTTACAAATGTTGGTTGGTAATAATAGGTACACAAATTAAACATTTGTTTAATATAAGCTGCATTTCATGACACCCATTTATCCATGAATCCTATGAATCAGTTCAAATTTTATATGGAAAACTTGATCAAATTTTCTTTGGAACACAAATTTTTATTTACAATATAGTAAGCACCGTTGCGTTGATTCATGAAATATGAACTGAACCGGATCATATTAAGCGTCAAAAAATACAGCATTATGTACCTTACGCCTTACATAGTGCCAAGGTCACGAGATTGCGGATTTTTTGCCGCATTCTCACGACAAGGCTCTACGATATCCAAATCTTTTTAAAACTAAAAGTATTCGACTTGCATTACCAGAACAAAAAAACTAAGTCTTACCTTCAAGCAAATGGCCTGTTACTCAACTGATTATCTTATCCCAATAGATGAAGTTACCACTTAGGTTTCGAACTAATGACAATTTGAACACTTAATGACAATTTGAACACTTAATAACAATTTTACCTTTCACACAACACAACTGTCTATGTTTAAATTCATTGCATTTATGCGATGTATTCAACTGGCACAGATGTTTAACAATTTTAAAATGATTAATTATTAATAAATAAGAATATATTTACCTTTACTGCTAACAATTCCTTCGAATGGATGTGAAAACGACAAATGAATATCCATATGATCTTTTCCACACATAACTTCTAACGAGACTATGGATGGCATCCCATCTGGTCGTTCTATAGGCCATATCTCGTTTCCGGTTAATACATTATTTACCTAGAAATATACAAAAACACGATCATAATAACCAAGCTCAATTAAATTAATTACACATCATAGCTTTTATTCTTGATCCATAAATAAGATGAGTTATGTAAGTATAATTACAAACAAGAAACAATTAAGTCGTCTAATCAATTGTCACCGTACGTATCGATAGAGAGGTTATTAATGTTGATTTATTGCAGAATTAAATTAAATTTATTCAACTAGTTATTCACACACTATTGCCAGGACTGGAGTAAAATCATAATAATGGTTTATTTCCGATAATCGGTTATCTACGGTTATACCGTGCGCGAATTACGGATTATGATCTAGATTAGTATACCAATCCTACTCTAACATGCAGTCTGCACGTGTGATGTTTATTGAGAAATTTAGGATCAGCTTCAGGAGCAAAATTAATTTAAGTAATTTATGGTTATATGTGTGTAATTTTTCATAATTTAAATATTACCAGTGCCTATGTATGTGTATACGGCCGTGTCAACACGAATAAAACTTTCATATACGAGTAAATGCTATGAATTATTTTTTCAACAGTTTTTTTTGACTTTATTAATTTAGATCTTCTAAATGCGGAAGAAAAATAAATTTCCATTCTTCTGAGTATGAACTTGGTTTATTTATCTTTAATTTTTCTACATTGTGTTTTTTGAAAATCTACTATTTTCCTAGATGTATACGGTCAAGTTGAAGGCAAAGATAAAAACATGGTTTGTATGTATGCATGCCCAAATAACTAAACACGAAAACAGACTTCATGCATCTTTAATTTGATGGTCGCCGTATAATATATAGAGCCAAATTTGTGTGTATGCACGTAGAGTGGATGATATCATTGCACCTAGAATACTACAAGCCACACTGCATTAAAAATGTTGCTATATGACGTCAGTTTATATCGTCAGTTCCTTCTTTGACTATTGTAGGCAGCATTAAAATTATAAAGATTGTTTTGATTTTTTTTGTGTTTAAGCTGTCATATTGATAAAAAAAAAATTGTAATCAAACAACAAGAAAAATATTTTAATGATATATTTTAAAATTTAATAAAAAGCTATTGGTAAGTATTAATTCATAATATTGTTATAAAAATATGCATTTTAAATTGTGTTAAATATGTAAACACGTACAAAATGTGTACACATTTCTTGTATTTTTGGGGAAGACATAACCTTATTTTTAGCACTCGTATAAATATTTTCTTTTTTCTGTTTATTTTCGTTTATTCTTTTTATGTACATGACTGCCGTCTATAGTTCAAAGAATAAACTGTAGACATAAATTTGATGACATAGACAGCAGTGTGGCCTGTAGTATTCTAGGTGCACTGATTATATAGATAAGAAAAACGAAAGAAATAACTACTTTTCATGCATACACACAAACTATGATCTATATATTTTATATGACGTACATCAAATTTGAGGCATCATAGCGGAAAATGGCAAAATTCTAAATACATAACCCTATCTGCCTTAAAAATAAAAAACAATTTACCAAAATTAATGATAAATAAACAAAGTTCGTGCTCAGGAGAATGAACATTTGTTTTTCTGTCGCATTTACGAGATATAGGGAAATAAACAAAGTCAAAAAAAAACTTTTCAAAAACAAATTTCCATAGCATTTGTATGAAAGTGTTTTTTCGTGTTTACGTTATTTGGGCCTGCTTACATACAAAGTCTATATACTGAAAGACGGCCGTATGCACGTACATAGGCACTGGTTTTATCAATACAATAATAAAGGGTGTTTCAGCAAGAGTGCCGGATTTAAATTTGCCGCCATTTTGTTAATACGGGTTGTACGGTGATTTTTTTTTGACAGTTGTCACGTACAGACTACACGATTTAAGAATATAGAGAAGTATTCAAACCAACAACGTTTAATTATTGTAAAAACACATTACAAAAATGGTGAAAGTTTTGCGAAGACAGTTCGCCAATTACGTCAAGTTTTCGGTCGCAATAATGCGCCAAATGGATCGACAGTGAGGCGTTTAATTATAAAATTTGAGACCAAATTTACGCTGATGGATCAGAAGATCATTGTTCGTCGTCGTCCTTGTCAGTCATTCGAAAATATAGCCACACTAAGGGAATCTGTGGCCGAGAATCCAGGAACTTGCATTCGGCATCGTGATCAAGAATTAAACATTTCCAGAAGCACCATGCAACGAATTTTGCTAAAAGATCTGCATTTGCAAGCATACAAGGTTCAATTGTTGCAAGAAATCAAGCCAAGGAACCATGCGCAGTTCCGTGAATTTGCTGATTGGGTGTTGGAACATCATTAAATTAATGCGGATTTTTCGAAGAAAATCATTTTTTCAGATGAGGCGGATACGTAAAAAAGCAAAACTGTCGGATTTGGGGTGTTGAAAATCCTCGTGGGATACACAAACAACCAATGCATAAACCGCGAGTAACTTTTTGGTGTGCATTTTGAGCTGACGGAGTAATTGGGCTGTATTTCTTTAAAAATGCGAGTGGAAATGCGCTAACTGTTAATGGAGTGCGGTATCGCGAAATGTTACGGAGTTTTTGTGGCCCGAATTAGATGTAATTAATGTGGAGGACATATTTGTCCAACAAGAAGGTGCGACCTGCCACACAGCACGTGAAACAATGGTGTTACTGCAGACTAGGTTTCCAGGCCGTGTCATTTCTCGATTTTACGATCAACATGGCCACCAAGATCGTGCGATCTAACACCGATGGACTTTTTCTTTGGAGCTATGTGAAGGAAAAGGTGTATGCCACAGGTGAAATACAGCCACATTTATGCGAAAACGTTATTCAAAATTTATTTCAAAATTTCAAAATTTCAACAAAATAACCCTGTGCCAGAGGTTTCGTGGTGGCAATTTGCCTGATGTTGTATTTAACGTGTAATCGGAACTATTTTTCTTATGTTGAAATAAAAATGTTTGCTTAATTCAAAAATAAATCTGTTTCCTTTAGAATTAAAGTTTTAGGCGCTCTTGCTGAGACACGCTTTACAATAAAATGTAACTTTTCTATATACAAAAATTACATGAGTTAGTGTAGCTAAGTACTGTACAATAAAAAAATGTTTTCGCCATTTAAATCGTAAAAAAATGTAAGGGAATTTTGTTTTGTTTGCAATAAATTTTAAATAAGTGGAAATTTACATTAACTCGAGCTTCCTTGTAAATATTAATATTTTAGTTTACCTTACAAATAAAAAATAATCCAAATTTGGGAACTTTTCATTTATTAATTATGTAATTATGATGGCAACTCCCTTTTTGCCACAATAACACGCATACTTAGACAAAAAAATGTTTTTAAAAATAGTTTTTTTTTTGTATTTGTGATGTTTTTTATGAGCCTAACCAAATATAAAACAATTCAAAATGTTGTATTTGCTGATTTTGTTTTATTTTGTATATTATATTTCACTCAAAAGTTTTTTTAAATCACGTGCTTGCACGTAGCACTATAGCAGAGAAGTGTGCTTTCTACGATGTTTAATAAATAAAAAGTTTCCAAATAACAATTTTTTGACGATAATGATTGGTATTCATTATATCATATTATATCATTATTTATAGTAAATTTCGAGACGTACATTTCCTCCGATTTTAGGAGATATTAAAGATTTATAACAAATAAAAAAATTATCCCATACAATTTTTTTTCGATATTGCCCAAAATTTTTATTATGCTTACCTACAGTATCTCAGTTATAACGAATATGGCATTTCTTATATTGGTATATCAGTATTGGTATCTATCTACCTGCTAAGGAAGAAGGCAAATGCCCCATTTATATGTTGAAAATTGATATATGCGAGAAAGAAATAAACATATATAGTAATGCCATAATTTTTTTATAGGAAAATTATTAATTTATTTTTAATTAATTCAAATGCAAAATTTACATTTTTATCTATGGCGTCTGTTTTTATTATAAATCCAAAAACATTTATAAATATAAAATAAATTTTTGTTTGTTAATTTTAAAATTGTTGCCATAAAAATACTCGGATCGAATATATTTTATGGCAACATTTTTATTTTAATAGTCGTTTTGGCGATGCAGTGGCTCAAAAAATTGTCTGCAAAATTTTGTTTGGATATATTTCTTTTCTTGTCTCTTCTCTTTTTCTTGTCTTTGCTTGACAAACACCGCCAAAATATTTTATGCGATTCGATTTTCCAACGCATTAAGAAATGGGAAAATCTCGTAGTTTTTTGATGAGACCAATTTTATTTCAAAGAGCATCTCTTATGCCATCAATCGAAATAGGTTTATGCAACTCGATTTGATTGCTGTGCCAATATGCATATAACTGAATATTTATTTAATAGTGCATACTACAATTTATTAATGTTATTAAATTACATAAAATATTTTGTTTTACTTAATTAAATATATTTAAATTGTAAATTTAATTAAATTGTAAATAAATTAAATTTTGATTATAGTTAAAGAAAATAGGTAAAATTAAAAGAAATCCGTTGTTAACATTGTTAACATTGCTTTTACCGGCTGTTTGCTTTTGTTA
Source organism: Nephrotoma guestfalica (assembly GCA_963691935.1). NCBI lineage: Eukaryota > Metazoa > Arthropoda > Insecta > Diptera > Tipulidae > Nephrotoma > Nephrotoma guestfalica. Next base: position 176,039,211 of record OY829913.1, read on the forward strand.
ATTTAACAAATTTTATTTTTGTTAATTTTGTTGTTTTGTTAAAAACTTCCCATCCGTCACATGTGTGCATTCCTTTTAAATTTGTTTTCGTCCGAAAAAAAATTCTATCACTATAGTTCAAGCAGCACAATTATTTAGGTTGATATTGAGATGCCGAAAGGTTCAGCTAATTTATATGTTATCAAATTATTAAACTTTTTCAAAAAGAATTCCGATTTAACTAAAAAAAATATTTTTTAATATTTTGAAAAAAAAAAAAAAATTTAAAAAAGAAGGAGCAACCACATATTTATATTCTAAACGTCCGCGCCATAACAGTAAAAGACACAATTGAACTTCATTGTGTTGAACTTCAAATCAAGTGAAATTTGTATCAAAAACGTCATAATATGAATTTATGAATTATCAGGTGACCTGATACGTGACGTGACTCTGGTTACTTGAAGTGACACGACTATGGTACCTGCCATTATATAATAAACCTTATGTTTTTAGTTTGCTAGTATTTTTAATTTTAACGTTATGAACGTATTACTGGATACTAACTCAGTAATACAGGCGTAAGACACGTGTTGAATATTTAATAGCTCTTTCGTGTATCGCAGTCCGATTTCTATGGACCTTACTTACGATAAATCTATCAACGCTCGGAGGAATTTATGACTTTGCAACTTTGTACATCGACTGGTTTACATCTCTGGACAATGTCAAAGTCAACATTCAACTACTCCTTTATAAGTGAATCCACAATCAATGAAATTGTAATTGAAATTATGTAATTTATATTCGAATAACTATTAAATACAATGTTAAATGCTATTATATAAGTGATGTTAAAAATAATAAAATTAAACAAATTCGAGGCTGTTTCTCATATAAACAAAACTTTCTCATTTAAGCCGCACGAGAAGTGGCACTAACTAGGAGGCCTTTAAAACAATATATACATATATATATATATATATATATATATATATATATATATATATATATATATATATATATATATATATATATATATATATATATATATATATATGTATATATATATATATATATATATATATATATATATATATATATATATATATATATATATATATATATATATATATATATATATATATATATATATATATATATATATATATATATATATATATATATATATAATAGGTTAGGGGAATAGTTTGTGGCCTTTTTGGGTGACATTAAAACAAAGAATTTTCTTATTTTAAATGAACTTTCTTAAACCACATATGTACCATTTTGATCGATGACCTTTTCTCACTTTTCTAGTAGAGCCATGATCCCATCACTGTAGAACTTCTGTAGTTTAGAGGCGAAAAATCGAGACAAATCATTTTCGCAGGCCTCTTTTGAATTTAATGTAAAACCATTAAGATGGTTCTGCATGGACTGGAACAAATGGTAGTCCTATGGTGCAAGGTCAGGATTATATGGTGAGTGCATCAAAACCTCCCAGCCAAGTTCTCTCAGTTTCTTCCGGGTCATCAATGATGTGTGAGGTCTAGCGTTTTCATGATGGAACACAACGAATTGCTTGCCTTAAACGCATTAGTTGCTGACAGTAAAGATAAGAATCAATCGTTTGGCCCGGTGGAAGCACCTCATAATGCACGATTCCTTTCCAATCCCACCAAACACACAGCATTACCGTTCTTGGCGTCAATCCTGATTTTGATACCGTTTGGGAAGCTTCACCTCGTTTCGCCCTTGATCTTTTTCGCGCAAAGTTGTCGTATCTTATCCACTTTTCATCACCAGTAATTATTTACTTTAAAAATCGCTCGATTTCGTTCCGTTTCAGCAGCGTTTCGCAGATAGAAATCCGGTCCATTAAATTATTAACTGTTAATTCAGGGGGTACCCAAACGTCAACCTTTTTTGTACCCAGCCATTTTCAAATGGTTTAAAACTGTTTTGTGATCAATATTTAGTTCTTTACCAATTGCGTGGCTGCTTATATGCCGGTCTTCTTAAATTTTCTGCATGATTTCATCGACTTTTCCAGTGGTTGATCGACCAGAGCGAGGTTCATTTTTGACATCCATATTTCCACAACGAAACAACTTGAAACATTTCTTTGATGCTGATTTTGATAAAGCACCTTCTCCATAAACAGCACAAATTTTTTCGCAAGCCTGAGCCGCGTTTTTACCTTTATCGTAATAAAATTGTTAAATATATCGAATTTATTCATTATTTATCTCCATATTTAAAATCTTGTAACTTTTTATTCACTTCACCGATTTTAATCGTTTTATTCTGTATGTCAAAGTACAAGTTAAAATGTCACCTTTCAAGAATAGCACGATACGATCAATGGTTACTGAGATATATGAATGTAAAGCCATCTACCGGGAAAAAGGCCACGAACTTTTCTCCTACCCAATATACATATACATATTATATATATATATATATATATATATATATATATATATATATATATATATATATATATATATATATATATATATATATATATATATATATATATATATATATATATATATATGGGTCATTCCATTATATTTCAGCATTTGTTTGGCACGTCCTAGAACCATGAACACGTGTACATTATCTGTTAAAATGCCCTTACAGTTGCAAATTTTGCAAATTCTCCTCATTTTTGCTGTTTCCTCAAATCACCGGCTAAACTAGGTCTTGTACATACAACGAGTATTTTATAAGCCTGATAGAACTTGAAATTGTAAAAAATAAAACAAAAAATTAAATTTTTATGAAAAATATACTCTGGCAGATCTCAGTATACTCTCTGGCAAATCATCATGAATAGACTCACGCTTGAACAACGCTACGAAATTATTAAAATTTACTTTGAAAATCAGGCCGGGGATCGCGTTACGGTCAATGGAGATCATTACCGCACTATGATCAATGATTTTTTGTTTGAAAATATGGATGACATTGATCCGGACAAGATGTGGTTTCAACAGGATGACGCTACGTACGATACGGCGACCGCAACCATCGACTTGTTAAAATCAAAATTTGGCGATAAGTTGATTTCGAGAAATGAACCTGTCAGTTGGCTTCCAAGGTCGTGCGATTTGACACCTCTTGATTATTTCCTGTGACGCTACGTGAAGTTACTGGTTTCTGCTGGTAAACCAGCAACAATTGACGCATTGGGGGCCAGCATTGTTCGTGTTATTCGTGACATACGGCCAGCAGTGCTCGGAAAAGTACCCCAAAATTAGACATCAAGAATGCGTTTCGTCAAGAACAGCCGCGGTGCCCATATGCCCGAAATCATTTTCAAATATTGATATTTCGAATAAAAAAAATTTTTGATTACAATTTAATTTTTTGCGTTATTGTTTAACAATTTCAAGTTTTATCGCGTTTAAAAAGCACCTTTTACAAAGTATGTATATTTATATCTACTCGTAGATATGCACAAATTTATTTTGAAGTTCTGTCTAAATCTAATTTATTCGTTCTAAAAGCGAAAAATGTTAAATAATTTTAAATTTTTGAAATGAAAATGACTCCATTGTACTTTGATAAGCTTATCAAGTAAGATAAATAATTAGAGAAATAGTAACGTAATATATAGATCGTATATATAGGATGTCTCAGCAAGAGCGCCGGATTTAAATTTGCAGTTTTGCGAAAACAGTTTGCCAATTACGTAAAGTTTTCGGTTGCAATAATGCGAAAAATGAATCGACATTGAGGCATTTAATTACAAAATTTGAGACCAAATTTACGCTGATGGGTCAAAAGATCATTGTTCGTCGTCGTCCTTGTCGGTCACTCGAAATGTGGCCCGAATTAGATGTAATTGATGTGGAGGACATGTTTTTCCAACAAGACGGTGCGACCTGCCACACAGCACGTGAAACAATGGTGTTACTGCAGACAAAGTTCCCAGGCCTGGTCGTTTCTCGAATTTGCGATCAACATTGGCTACCAAGATCGTGCGATCTAACACCGATGGACTTTCATTTGGGGCTATGTGAAGAAATAGGTATATGCAAATAAGCCTGAAACAGTTGAACATCTTAAAGAGGAAATACGGCGCGTTATTGGTGAAATACAGCCACATTTATGCGGAAAACTTTCACCATTTTTGTAATGTGTTTTTACAATAATTAAACGTTGTTGGTTTGAATACTGCTCCATATTCTTAAATCGCCTGGTCTGTATGTGACAACTGTCAAAAAAATCACCGTACAACTCGTATTAACAAAATGGCGGCAAATTTAAATCCGGCGTTCTTGCTGAGACATCCTTTAGATAACTTTTAGTTTCAAAATTACTAGGTTAAATTATCAATAGTTCTTAATAATCTTATATATAAATTTGGAAGTACATAAAATTTACTTAGTTATATAATGAAAAAAGCAAATATTTCAAATATGCAGATAACCAATATAAAACAGGAGTCCATCAACAAGCAAGCAATATAATCAATCGTTTTAATTACTGTTTCGTTAAATAAAAATTGTATAAAATACAAAGAGTTGATCTTCATAATACTCATCTATGTCAGAATACATAACGTACCTTCGTTTTATGGACATATAAATTCATAATGTGTAGATCGCGTGGCAAGTAAAAACACTAATAAACTCATTCGGTTTATGTAATAATTATATATGTATATGATACTCGTAGATTAAATACTATTCTATAGCGTCTTAAAATAATCATTTTATATGGAACTAACTGTAACAGTTTTGCTTTATAAAAATTTATATTATTTCTTGGTTTGGAATTTTTATTTTGCGATAGTTTTATGCTGTATTCTATTTGATAAATCGACTTGTTAAATCGACGACTAGTTAAATATGTAATTGTAATAATAATTAGATAACAATTTTAATGATATGATAGTATTAATAGTTTACATATAATCGGTACGAAACTCAACTGCTAGTTTTGAATAAAATCGCATACAACACAAACAAGGGAAACATATTTGTTTTAAGATAATAATTGTAGATATATACACCGATCAAGGTAGGACCATGATGATCCGTGTACAATTTTTGCCAATGCTATATAAGATACAAACATCCTGTTTGTTTATTGGTTTAAGGTCGGACAAAATATTTTGACTGCTGTAGAAATTATATATATAATCCAACTGTCGTTCTAAATGACTAAACTTGAAAACTAATCAATTTTCTTTATTAAATAGACCCTATTAAATAAATCTAGCTTATTGGATGCGAACCCCGAATTACGGAAAAGTGGCGGTTTCTCGGTTGAATATAAATTTTTATTAAACAGCTTTGTTTGAGCCCGAAATATATGTTTTTAAGCCCCTCGATGACTCTATTTTTGAATTCATCCCAAGCAGGCAGTGCGGAAACAAAAAATATTCTGTATTTTTTTTATTCAACCTGAGTAATTTTATTCTGACACTGCCTTTTTATTTGTAAACTGTGCTTACACCGTGTATACTCGGTTCTTCAAATTTTACTTTGAAATTAATGTCAATGTACGAAGAGCACTGACTAAACTTTCAACGCCTTGGTAATCTCACCTCGATGAAAAAGTCAGATATTACTTCATCTTTGCTATCACCTACAATAACCCAACATTTCATATACAAATTGCATGTATGCGTTAAGTACAATAAAATTCGAGGTTACGAAGGAGTAGTGAAACATAATAATTCACTTAGGTATTGTGATTATACTTTGTATGTAAGTTTAAAGTATAAATTATCAATATTTTTGTAGTTTGGTCACTGCAGTCTGATGAAACGACCGAATTTTTTAATTTATAGAATTTAACGTTTCATTAGTACGAAACCAAATTTCCAACGTATTAAATTAAAAAATAGACTCTATACGAGTCCTCTTAAATGGCTTTTGAGATATTTCGGGTGGAAAGTTTTCAACTTTATGTATATTGTATAATATTTACTAGAAAAGTATATTTTGATACAAGTCATGTTCAAAGGTACTTACCGATAAAACTAAAACTAAAAAATATATTAATATGTGACGCCGCGGCAAACTTGTTGGCCCTTTAAATGTACTCCACATATTTTGAATGGAGCAATTTTGAATTTATGTTATCTGAAAATAAATAAAACAGTTCTCATGAAATGCCTTAGAAAATCTTCAATATTTAAATTTTTTAAATATATAACTATAATAATAATACAGGTTATTACAGTTTTATTATGTTATGTTTATGTTACATAACAATGAACTGTTCTCGTACATTTAGGCAAAATAGCAATAATTATAGCATTGAGTTGCTTTATTTTTTATTATGTATTTGATTTCAATTCAAAACTTCTAAGGATGCCTTGAGGGTTTAGAATACTCTTGATAATTATTTATAATAAATCTAAAATGTTAAAAATATAAATATTTGAAATTAGATCCATGCAGCTTACTACTATTTACCAATTGTAATTTAAAGTAAGTAATTTGTCCATTGAAAGAGATTGGAAACACTTGTATTTCTTTAAATAACTTGGTTCTCAATAATTTTAGTTGAAACACATATTTACTAATGAATGATAATTCTGTAAAGGCCCAATCTTCGTTGAATGAAGTTTTATTAATATTTACACAATTACAGACAATTCGCAAAATATGTATGTATTTATAATACAGCGTGGTAGCAGGTACCCTAAAGTAAAATAATATTTTCGGTGAGCAGAAATATATACTTGTAGTGGTCCATTTATTTTGTACTGTTTGTGTAAGCAAAAACAAACAAGCAGATATATGGTTTAATAGTAGTAGTATTTGGGCTTCCTTTAACGATTTTTTATGCCGAACCCTTTGATAAATTTGTGTATCTCCGGTGAAGTTGCAACGAGATTATACTTAATTAGTCAAAATTGTTGTAGCAATATGATTAACAATTGCCAATCGTGTGCAAAATACTCAAAGTGGCTGATTACCAATCTTTCAGAAGGAAGAGGATGTAGCATTCAACTCAATATACAATTTTCTGTTTTGACACTCTGTGGCGAGGTTTTGTAGAATTTGGGACGCTCTCAAATGTTTGAGACAGTATAATACTGTTACGGTACGGGTTATTCTTTCCAAACAAGTTTGTCCTTTATGTTCTTCCTTGTACTAGTCTTCCTTGTATTTTATTAGAAAATTATTAAGTATATGTTTATCTGGAACAAATGGAGCTGTAGAACGAACTTTTTCGATTAGGTCCGCATTGAAATGTTTTTTCAAAATTTTGTAGAATAAAATCTTTGAAGAAATACACACACACCGCATTTTCAAATAAAACTCAAGAAACTCTTGGGTATCCACACAAACTTCAAGTGCTGCACGTGTTTATGTATGTGTACAATTATTTTAATCTTATATTGGATGCTTGAGCCAATGCACCTAGATACTAATGGCCTCATTAGTATGACATCATTTTATTTCTACGGTTTGACTATAGATGGCAGTAAAGCTCAAATTTCAAAAACTTTTGGTGAATATTACTGCCATCTACAGATCAGAAAAGAAACTGTAGGCATAAATTTAATGACGTATTAAGCCGTACTGCGTGGTATTCTAGGTGCATTGCTTGAGCGAAACGGATGAAAAAACAAAAAAATAAAATGTTAAACTTCTGTAAGTATTGAAACAAATTGTAAAATTCTCCACATTTACTCAGACGTTTATTTTTTGACAAAATTCATTTTCATACTAATCACGTAAACACAAAAAAAAAAATCCTAACCCTACATTTTTTTGTTGTTTTTCGTTCTTGTTAATGCTGCAACATACTGCTGCAAATTATTGCTGCAAACGTGCTGCAAAAACCCCCACTTTAAAATTTTGTTTATAGGACGAAGAGGTAAGAGAAGAAATACGCATCCTGTTGCCGTACTGTGTGGAGTGGCACATTAGTTATCAATGTTCCGTTTTTCAACAGCAACTGCAGTTTTGTGATTCATCCGTCCCTTTCATGTTTCTCGTATTCAATAATTCACTTGAATTAACTACAACACTACTACACCGAGATCATTCTCTAGAAGTTATATTAAGTTTATGTATACTCGTATAAAGATCGCCCTAACTTAACTAGTAGAATCGATATACGTACCCCAATGATATTCTCGCTGGTTTTAGAGACACATTATCACATTTTATTTGGTACATTCCTTTGTTTTTAGTGAGACGTCAAACCGAATTTATGTTAAGTGAGTCAAAATTGTCTGGAAAAGTTTATCACACTTTGAAATTAAAATGTTTTGGTTAGTTGGTTTTACTCTCTTTTCAATACTCTGTCAAATTTAGCCGGACAAATTCGCATAACGTCACATTTTACGTTTCTTGTTTGTCTGCTTGTCACAGATTTGCCAGTAGACTCATATTTTATGTTATTTTCAAAATATTAGTTAAAATAAAATGTCAAAAGTTTACTAAACAACCGAAGCTCTATGTTGGAAGTATGGTTCGAAATTAGGCATCACAAAAGAAAGAAACACATTTAGAAGTAATATTCTGGATACTATTTTCAAAAATGTATATGTTTTAAGTTTTAACAAATGCGTCTGTTTAAACAAGGAAAAGAAACAATCGTAATGTCAATCGTTAAATATTGCTTCCTTTACAAGAGGAACGGAAGAAACTGGAAAAATTTTAATTGTTTAGAGGCACATTTACATAAAAAGTAGAATAGATGCTCCTTTATATAATTAGATACTTTTACAAAAGAGATACCGATTTAGTAATTGAAATATATTTGTGGTTTTGACGTATTTTGATTAATATCTCCACAGTAAAATTAGAACTTTTTCTCGTAACTCCCGCAAATTCCTTACACGCGTGCCATACCACCATTTTGCAAAATTACAAATTCCGCCCACATTCAATTAATATTAAACATTCCCAAAAAATGCTTAATAAATTTTTGAAACATTTCATTTTCTAAAGTGGATCATTTAGACAGTATGTTTATTGAAATCAGTGGCTTAAAACAATCACATTCGAATAAATGTAATCTTTAAAATTCTCAGAATATCGCAAAATAATCAGATGTAACAAATAGTTAAAAATTAGATTATATAAACTGTATTGTGTTGTATTTCCCGTCCTACCAATTTCCCATGTCATCTTTATGGTAAATATCAACTAATCACCTATCTTGATCATACCAAAAACGATCATATCGATACGTTAAAAAAAATAAAACAAAATACAAGAAAAACACAAATCTAAAATTCATGGAAATTATTATGAGAAAAGACGAAAAAAATGCAAGATTGAAAAAAAATCTCAAAAGAAAAATTATCAAACCAACGGTCGTCATAACAAGATTTATACTTCTCGTATTTTAAAAAATCATATTGTGTAAGGTGTCCTGGCTCTTCGATAGTCGCATTGGATAATCTTTCAAATATTCAACGACACCTTCTAAGAATATTTGAAATTTATAGGGTACGTCAATTTAATTATGTAAATTATATGTCCGATATGAAAGGCTAACTAAATACAAATAAATTAAGCATTTTTCGTTAACTGGTATCAACGTTTTTATACCAACTCTTTACGAAAAAATATTCCATTGCGTAAGTAGTTTTGTTAAGATAATTTTGCTATCCGATTCGTATGTAATAAAAAACTAGATAAATAAATTGTTTTTAAACAATTAAATGTATTAAATGTTTAATCGAGACTCGTTAAGAAGCATGATATATGGGATAGATAGTTTTTTACAACGATAACGGTATACGAAATTTTATCAGGCCATGATTATTTTAGTATGATGAACGCAGTTTGTTAGGAACATATTTTGACTATATTCAACAAATTTTGGTACAATAGTGTTGCTGTCAAAAGTTGTGCAAAATTCAATTTAAATTTATGGATTACTTTATTTTAAATTACCTTAAATGTTTATATTACAGAAACTACCAGACGACTAGCGAAAAGGCTCCATGCGAATGTTTTTCTTTTATATGGCAAGCACTGAACAGAACTATCGTATAGTTCTTCAATTTGGGTAAATAATTTATATATTTTTTATAAGAGGCAAACTTTTTTTCTTCTAAAATGGCGGTTTACATAAAAGAAAAAATACACACAAGACTAAAACATATTTCGAATCGCAGAATATAATATCGTTGGCCATTGTCTATACCGTCTCAAACTTTAAAACAAGGAATCTTTAATAACAATTATTAAAAATTCTTCGTTTAAAGTGAATAACAAATTCGGAATTTGTTGTGTTACACGTTCTACTAAATTCGAAACAATATTTTATCTAGAATGCTTGCATCATCAAATATTCAATAACACTGCAGCTTTACGTTTATCACCCATTGTGGATTCCTGATGGATTCATTATATTCAAATTTCCTGCAAAGCTTTGATTCGGCACATTACGTATTTCATAACGAAACCCGATCAATCCTCCTTTAACTGTTTTCTTGTTCGAGGACGAATAACCATGGCCTATGGAATATTAGACCGTAACGACATTTCGTGCATGTGTGTTGTCTATCCGACTTCGAACACGTTTAAACTTATTTAACGTATAAACAAAACATTACCTCAAACCAACTTTCCTTTTTTAAAACTACTAAAAAATGTAAAAGGAATACTCAGATTCAGCGAAAATCACTTCAATTCTAACTAAATATTCAATTCTAACTGTATTACGTTGAAAAGTGTAAAATATCTATAATGATTGAATGGCCTTGTGCTTTCAAGAGTTTTGATCGACTGCTGGATCGAAGATTTTTCTACCGGTGTAGATTTTTCGTAAAAAATGCTCAATATTTTTTTCTTATGAAATATTTTCTTATCAAATAAGGGATTGTGACTTGATAATTTTTCAAAATATTGTTTATTTGTTCGTGGAAATATTAGGAAACAAATGATATTCCTGTTTGGCGGCTGCCCCTGCCTATAATCACAGAACCATAAATTGATTACAAATATCTGCAAAGGGAAATTTTGTATCGAATTGTTGTGTTCGTGATTTGTTTTAATTTGATTTAGAGAATTATTTTGACACGCTTTATTATCGTAAGTACATAGAACGAATTTCAAAAATTTCTCATCTAAATAAAACCCGAACTAGAACAATATTTTTGCAACCCATAAAATTTTGCAGCTTGATCTCAAGGTTTTGACATAAAATAAATATGTTTATTGTCAAATCACAAACATCATGCTTCGTTTATTCTGTATAATTTTCATCTGAACAAAGTATATACCTTTAACTTACAATTTTACTTTTTATAAAGAGGGTTCCATTTTAAATTGAAACACCTTGAAAAACTGCCAGAACATATAATTTAGCGAAAAAAGCCAAATTTGGTGTCTAGTATAACTCAGTTTGGCCTATTTTAGAAACAACGCGACACACCGTTGTCCGTAGATACGAAATATCTTTGAAGTGATGAGATGATGAGATGATCACCCGACCCCAAATGCCATTTGAAAAAGTTTAGCCCCAACCTCTGGAGCTGAAGGAGCTAGATCTACGCCTATGATTTTAATGACTAAAATTGTCTCCACCGTAATTAAGGTGGGGTGTCTAGGGTTTATTTTACTAAAATTAAATATTTTAGAAGTAATTCAGAGTGTTTTGATTTAAGTGGAACACTCTGTATATTTACTAGCCTACTTGATATTTTTCCGGAATATTTTTGTTTGATTTGTATGAAAATATTATTATATTATATACTAAGGGTGTTTTCCAAACACCGACTTATTGCAGACTTATTGGCTTATTTGGCGCCATCTTAAATAAGTCGGTCAAGTCATTCCAATCCATTGTACCGACTTATTTGTGACGTAATAACAAAAAAAAAACACGCAATTTCTATAATATGGAAGAAAAACAATTCTTGACCTTTTGGTCGTTGCTACTAGATTTGAAAACAAAAACTGCATGTATTCAAAAGAGGACTCATGTAGACATTCCGAGGTTAATCTATTTTACTATTGACAATCTGTATAAGCCTAACAAGAACAATGAACTATGCTGATATGTTTATAAGATACGCATAGATAGATTAAATATAGTAAAAAAAAAAAAAATTGTGTGTATAAAATAAGATTAACCTAGGAGAAATTGGCTTATAAAATTTGCACTACTTGATTTCTCTTATATTTTATTCCTCGATGATTCAAAACACAATTTTGGAGACATTTCTGTGTAGACGTACTTATTCAAATAAGTCTCTTCGCGAGGTGACTTATTTGAATAAATGAGTGTCCACAACAAATAAGTCGGTCTTTGGAAAACAGCCTAACGCCTCCGGAGAAGTATACTATTATGGCCCGAGTGATAAGTTTATAAACCGAGACGCGGAGCGTCTGTCTAAACACTTCTTCTTTAATAATATTAAGAAAATCGAAGTAGCTCGAATTTTAAAAACAAGTATTGTGTACTATTTTTGTGACGTATTATGACGAAAATTTGTTCGCAAAATATGAGTGGTTTGGAAAAAATGAACGTTTGAATTTCATTATTAACAGTACCATTAACCAATAATAAAATATTATTTACTTGTAGCAGAGAAACAAAACTTCTTAGCATACTAAAGCATACAAAAATTATATGTTTAGCGGAAAAAATCATTTTTAAAGCAAGATTGATCGGACTGGATGGTTTTAATTTTTTTTATATAATCAACATGAATATTTTCGATCCTTGAACGAAATTAGACAAAGATACTCGTATATTGTTAAAATTTTTAATTTTTTTTATTAATTTTTTTAAAAATAATATTGATTGAATGAATTTAATGTCCTTTTAAGGCAATCAATACTTCCCTTTTATTCGCTTACATATCATTCCATTCACCGACCCTTGACTGTGCGTTTATACTTGCGGAAGCGATTGAGGAAAAAATTCTGCAGAATCGTACTTAATGTATTAAAACTACAACAAAGATAGAAATATTTCAACTCGAGTGTGGAATTAGTAGGCGGAGCATAAAGCATTTCACGAAAATTGAATGGTTTAGAGTATGGAAGCGCTTGCGTAAGTTTTATTTCTGCTAGTATGTACGCACCATGAGAGCGACATCAACTTCACCATTAACGTCATGCAACCTTTGCTTGGGTTAGTACAACTTTGGGTGAATACATGGGAACGACCAACACTCAATGTCACACCGGGCTCATGATGCAAAACATACCAGTCACTAACTGCTCGAGTCGTGTGCCAGCTTAACCTTTTATATGATAATTTGTTTCGTGCCAAACCATCCACCAACTAGAGCACCGTTGATTGAATTTATTTTTTTACATGCTAAAAATTTAACTACATTTAAACATTATTAATATTATCAGAAAATATAAAAAAATCACATTTATGTCGATTTTTTACTTTTTGGGTGACATCTTCATTCGCAATATGTTTTGTGTGTTTATGTTTTATGAGTTTGATCAAATATTGTTTAAATCTCCTTCCGTAAATTGTTTAAATGAGTGTAATTGTTGTCTAGCCCCTCCGCCCCCCCTCCCCCATATTACCGCACGGTTAATTCTCCCTATCCCTCTCATTAAAAAGTCAGTGATATATTTATTTAAATAATTACAATATAACAATTTATTTTAACCAAATTAAATCGTAAAGAATGTTCGTGCCGATTTCAATATGCATGATTGTTCCCATTTTATAAAATTTGCAAGAAATAGGTTTTCTCACACCAAAAACAAATAATATTCGACAAATCATGTTAACATTATAATTTCCAATTCCCGAGGGAACGCGGGAATAAGATACTAAATATCCTTCCAATATTATTAGATTGAAACTGCGATGAGGTTCATTAAATATAATATACAATATTTAGAAAGATTGTACTTTTGAAACAATTTTTCATCATTACGAGCTCGTACGATAATTGTTTGACACTCGTATATCAATTGTCGCGATCATTTATTAATTATTTCTCTGGTATTCACAGTTTGAAAAGTTTTGTTTTCGGTTAAAATCTGTATAAAAACTATCAGTTCCTTTACTTTTACGATACATTATATCACGAAATGTTGCTATTGAGAACTACAATAACTTTGAAAAGTCTAGTGAAAATAAATAACCAAAGAGGTTAACCTGTTCAATCTAAAATGTGTAATTTTCAACAACGGTAGGACTATCTCCGAGTATATTCATAAACTACCAATAAAAATTATGATCTCCCACAACCAGTTAACTTTAATGTTTTCCCTTTCTTTCTTCATTTGGCCCTTGCTTCATATATATATATACAAATATAATCTTAAAATGTTTTCAAATTCCATTCTCATCATAACAGTAAACGAACTGTAAATGCAAAAAACCGTCTTTGTATATAAATAATTTTATTGCAGTCGATTTAAAAGAATTCAGAGAATTTTTTCGCTTTTAATTTCGTTTTGTTCTTAAACAAGCAAAAAGGCGAGGACCGATCTTTAATACTACGAGTGCATACACACATGCAAAGATCAAATTTAATCGGATTTCGATTTTTATTGGCATTTTTAAATTATTACTGCCATTATTGTGAAATATTTTTATGAATCAAGCCAAAAGTTATGAACTTATATGCATCCGTAGAACATTATTGGTATTATTATATATAGGACAAACACATTTAAGGTCGCACAGGCGGCACAGCTAGCCTAAATCCTACTGCGAAATGTATAAATTTCAATAGAAACTAAAGCACATGGATGTCAAGGGTACCACCAAAATAAACCAAAAGTCGATAAAAATACATTTATTATTCCTTCACATCGCATGACGAAAATATTTATGTGTCACATTAATCGGAAAGTTTGTCTTATACCTATTGAAGATGTCTTCATTCATTTTGCATTCTCTTTGCAACTTTATTATACTTTATGTACAACAATGAGCAACGAATGTCTATTAAATAATTATACATTACTGACACAATCATGCTTAAGTTTGTCTACCTTTTAGAGGTTTTTAGAATAACATTAGTAGCAGTACGTATTAAAAAAAATATAATTCGCATTGTTTGCTGTCTGCACGTTCGCTTAAAGCATAAAAAAATCAGAAGGCAAATACACGTTTAGTATCATATACTTCCACTTATCGTAGCTAACTTGGTATATGGATACATAAATATGTAGTTAGATACACGTTGTAAGTATATTATGTTACGGTCAACTTGATAAATCCGGATATTATGTATATAATTCTCAATTTGGTGAATATCTAAAAATTTAGTTTATTCGCGAGGGGGGTGGGAGGTGGTACTAGGTTATTTGCATTGTTGTGAGATCATAATCAAGTGTGGTATAAATTTATGTTTTTCTGTATGACCCTCCGCACCAGTTTCGCTGTTCGGCTTTCAAGACACTGAGCACCAATTTTAGTGTAGCTTAAACAAGTTTGTAATTGTCAACTACGGAGCAATTTGCGCTTTATTTTATCTCGATATCTTAATCAGTTTGTAAGTTATAAGATAAATCATAAGCAGATTAGTTAATGACAAGCAAAGCGTTTACTCGGATCATTTTTGCGTTTTTAATTTGTTTGCCTGGAAAAATAAAATAACAAATTCAAGCAAAGAATGGGCCTTTCCACACGTTTATAGAGCACAACACATCATGTCAACAAACAGATGTATTTTAACGAGTGTCTGAAATAGTTGCATTATTTTCTAGATTGATTGTAGTTTATGATAACATTGAACATAAAATGTGTACAGTAGACATTGCCTTTACATATGGTACATGCAATTTCGTGAAAAATAATAAACAATTTAGATAAAATTAAAACAATTGCAGACACTGGTTTAATTTACATTTTTAGCTATCATGCTGTGTTGTGCTCAATACACGAATGGAAAGCTGCAATGCCGATAGCAACATGGAATAAAACATATGTAAATGACAGTTTCATCGCCTTCTTAAAATAAATTTACTCATTGATAAAATTAAAAGAAGTTTTGAAGTTTTCTACTTCGAAGTAATGTTGTGTGAATGTTTGTCAATTAAATAATTGTTTGTAATTGAACAGATTAACGGATTTCCAATAAGGAATAGAAGAAAGTTTTGCTTACGGAACTTAAAATTGTATACAGATTCCTACAACTCATACTCGTAGAAATGTCTAATATAAGATTGGTCCTGCTGATTTTTCAAAATATGAAATTTTATTTCTGTCGTTGTCAGAAAACGACCAAGTTCACGCTCAAGAGAACGGAAATTAATTTTTCTGCCACATTTACGAAATATAAGTACATAAATAAAGTCAAAGGAAATCTTAACAAAAACTGCATACATACCAACCGTAGTTTTTTATTTACCGTCTACTTGACCGTATACATACGAGAGTTGTCTGACAAATTTTCCGACCTCAACATGAAGATGGCAGCACTCGACAACAAAAGTGGGGAGTATGTTTGCGTATGCGTTGAAAGCTACTCATCGAAATACCAGCCATTTTAGACGCGCAATTGTTGTTTAACAATCGTTTGAGTGAGTCGATGTGGGTGTTTTGTGAAAGTGGAAAAAATCGAATATCGAGTTGTCATTAAATATTTATTTTTGACAGGCGTACCAGCTTGAGTAACGATGAACGTTCGGGACGTCCAAAAACTGCAATCACTGACAATAGCACCGCTCAAGTTCACCATTACTTTATTATTATTTATTTTATTATTAGCAGGACTAACTCGCCATTTGGAGCACATTCTAAAATTCCCATATTTCTTCGACATTTATATTTTGCCAAAATACTATTTCATACTATACCAAAATAAATATCATGTTTTAAAGAGTCTCTCGCCGGAACGTATAACTCGCTAGAGAGCGCATTCCTAAGGTGGCGGATCATTGAGAGCCCGTTTCTGCGGATACTAACGGGTAGGGAAGAAATAAAATACTCTCCGCGGACCAAACGCAAAGACGAATGCAATGGAAAAGACACCGAAAGTCAACGAATCAATTCCTGTGTAAGACTGCGTCTGGAAAGAACAGAAAGAATGATTATTATAGAAAGTGTTAAATAATTAGAAGTCAGGATTCTAGAAATAGAAAACGCTTAAACAGCCAGAAATAATATGCGAAGGAGTCAGACGAATTGAACAGGGAAGTCGGCTGGATGTTGCCTAGAAATAAATGAGGAAAAAAGCGCAAAATCAACAAATTACCCTTTGATCTCCCGAATAAAGTGAGAAAAAAGGAATCTCAACAATCTGATAAAACTCGCGAAAATACCGATGAAAGTAAACCAGCGCCACAAACAAAACCGCCCCAGTAATTAATAAAGTAGAAAACTTTCGGGGTATAAGAAAGTTTTTGGGTTCAAATCAGATACAGTATGAAACAACATTGCTGAGCAGTGGAGATATCAAAGTAAATGTTCCAGACGTACTCGTAAATCTACTGAAAACTTACTCTTTCTCTTAATGAGAAGAGTAATACATGGTACTCGTACGAAGACAAATAATCTCTACCAATAAAAGTTATAGCCAAATCAAGTTTCATCCATCCAGACTGCCAGATATTTCCTCTGGCCAGAAGATTTTCTTCTGAAAAATCTAAAAATTAGAGAAGTTACTTAAATTATGAAGAGAACAGATGAAACCTCTCTACCTTTACATATCTGTGCCAATGCAAAAGCTGTCTGTTATATGGTTAAACCCATAACTATTGGAACAGAGACCCAAGATGCGTCGAATGAGCAGTTGAACATCTTACAAAGGAATGTAAAAACCCCAGAGAAAGTTCAACAAAGTGTGTGAATCGTGGCGAACCACATCCAACAAGCTACAAAGGCTGTATAGTTGACAAAAAACTTCGAAAATGCGAATGACCAGGAAATAGTAAAAATAAACGTAAAGAGACAAGAAACCCAAAAGAAGCGGAAATCAAACCTGCATACCAAAAACTTCAACGTACAGGCTTACAACATTCCGAAGATGCTAAAATTAGAACACAAATAAATCTCTGACCGTTATAGCCAAATGTTACAAACCATTTTAAACAGAATGGATGAACAAGAGCAGAAACAAGATAAAGCTATTGAATCAATTATCCAAAGACTGACAAAACTGGAAAATAGCGTCAGGATAGCTCCTGCAATAAAATCATAAAAATTAAGGACATTCGCATTATAGCATCAAATCCCAATGGAGAATTGCAACCAGGAGGGATTGGAAATCCATAAAATTGATGTTTTTCTCATATCCGAAACACATTTCACGAAACAATCACATATAGAATTTACAGGATATCAAATACTATATATCTCAAAATACACAGATGATACTGCAAGAGCAGGAAGCACTAAAATATGCAACAAACGAAAGCATCAGCATCAAGATACAGTATCGTTTATACGGCTCACACTCAGCGACAAACAACTAAGGCTGTGTGCCAAACTTAAAGTAAAAGTCAATTTTAAGTAATTTTTTCGGTAAATTCAATTATTTTTCAAAAACTCACTTCAATTATTTTTCAAACTACTTACCGTAGTAAACTTAATTTTCCTTAAGTTTGGCAGGCAGCCTAAGTTGTTATACTGTTATACTACCGCTAAGTTGTTATACTATGTATCCAGTTCCTAGGATAATGATCATAAAAAAAGAGCTTGAAAAAAAGAGGATCTGCTCAGCAGTTTTTCCTGACGTGACTCAGGCTTGTAACAAAGTCTGTCACGACGGTGTTTTGCTGAAACTTAGGAAAATTTTACTACCACAATTATGTCATCTTCTTGAATCATACATTACAGAAAGACACTTATGTGTTAAACAGGAACAAGGATACTCACAGATTAAAGAGATCAAAGCTGGAGTACGTCAATATCACCCAGTAATATACCTTCTAATCAGAAGCAATACTCTACTAACTGAAAAGACAGCAATGGGTACATTTACTGATAACACTGTTATCATATCAGTAGTGATACCATAGAGGAAGCTACTAATAAACTTCAAAGTGCGATAGAGATAATTAACGTATGTACAAAGCAATGGCACATTAAGTTGAACGACATAAAATACGTACGTGTTAACTACATCAACAGAAAAGAAAACCAATTGCTTGTGGTACTAAATAATGTCCCATTACCACATGCTTACTTAGCAAAATACCTAAGTAAGAATATAGATGCTAAGCAGCGATGGAAGATGCATGTCAAAAAGAAATGTAAAGAGCTCAGACCCAATCATAGGAAAATATACTGGCTTTTAGGAAAAAACTCCCAATTATCAACACACAATAAACTGATACTATATACGCAGGTATTAAAGCCCATATGGACATATGGTAATCAGCTGTGGGGTTGTACTAAACCGAGTTAGCTGAACATCATTCAGTGATTCCAAAATAAAGTACCGAGGAATATTGTTAATGCTCCTTGGTATACATAAACGTAATAACGACCTATATACAGACCTTGCAGTGAAAACAGTCGACAACGAGGTAAGCAAAGCAGCAGTTGTATAGCCCGCGTAAGACAGAACCAACACTAAATAGAAAAAATTTAGGAGAAACCAATTGGGACATCCTAAATATGTAAAAAAAAAGTAGCTAATTAGGTTAGAAATGAAATGTTGTTATTAGTCAATATAACGACTAGGTACATTGTAATAATTTTATATGAATAAATAAAATTAACAAGAAAATAATGTTTTAAAGAGAGAGTGTTGAAGATTCGGTGGAGCATCTATATATTCTAAACAATTAACGTTCAAAATGAATCAGCAGTGCCAAGAGCTAGCAAATGTGGAAGCCGTTTGCATGTCTGCCACTGTGTATTGTGTGACAAGACCCATTGATCGAATATGTTTTTATATTAAAAACCGTTTCCAGTGGTCCACATGCTTACAATTACAGGGCTTTAGTTGATCCGCTGGGAACGAGCTTACTGAATGAGACCTAAAAATAATAGAACTGTGTTATAATATAGAATAATAAAACTTCAGTAGAGACGTCGCATATTGAGTGACAAATTACTAATCCGTTTTAAATTATCGATCTTATAATCTTAACTTACAATGAACAGTTCGTAAAATAATTCTCTATTTTTGTACTGGATTACTAGTACTGGATAATACTGGCATGTTGATGGTCTCTGATTATTGCAGGTATAATGTTTCAACTTTTAAAATAATATCTGTTTTTCAAAAAAATTAGTTAGAAAGCTATGCACAGAGGATCAAACGACATCAGAATGTGTGAAGGATTGAAGTTTTTAAAATAGAAAGAAGCAACCGACCTAATAATGTAGAAATATTTTATATAGGGAAATGATGATCGATCAAGTCGTAATAAGCGATTTTGTCTTATTGACTGTAATCTGAAAGTCTACATTTTTTTACGTTTTGTTCTATTAAATAATTAAATTGAACACACGATAACTGTAACAACATCAAATCAATTTCAAATTAATTAATTTACAAAACTTATATATATTTTCAAATTTCACTTCTTCTTACGAATGAGAGTCTACACATATAATTATAATTATAAATGTTAAATAATTTTAAATTCATAAGACGGCAGCAACAAAACACATGTAGAAATAGAAAATAGATAGAAGATTTTACCGGTATAATTTTTGGTCTATATAAAAATTGTGTATCTGTTACATGTGTTTTTAGAGCACTAAGAAATCATTATTTTGTATTTTTGTTGTGTTTCGTCTACTTATTAAATTGTGTTAAAGATTTAGAAATTTAACTTTTGATTTCAATTTTTAATGCATATACACATAAAATTGGTTTACGAAGATTTATATACACTTTGGAATAATATTTGGGATTTTTTACGTTTCTTTCTTTAAAACTATTATGAATGAGTACATACACAATGAATTTGTTGACTGTGTTCAATTTGAATCATTGAATAAATTTACTATTTTACTTTTCATGTATACGAGTACATATTTAATCGACTGTTTTATAATAATTATGTAGTGTACGCTTTCTTTACTCTATATGGATTCTAGGAGTGGGCAAAATACAATTTATTATCCCGAAATAAATGTGAACCAAATTTTAGAAACCGCGCTAGAAAAAATATTGAGATATGTAACTATATGCGTCTTAAGAAAAATGGCTGAGTGAAAATGTTGTGGCTAACAACTATCGGCTATTGTTGACATCTGTGAAATAATGCTTTCCGACTACCAGGATGTCATGAAACGTATTATAACTGGCGATGAGTCTTGGATCTATGCCAGAACAGACGATCAATCGGCCGAATATCGTGCCAAAGGTGAGTCGAAGCCGAAAAATCCACGTCAAAGCAAGTCAAAAATCAAGGTGATGTTGACAGTTTTCTTCGATTATCGAGGTGTGGTGCACTCCGAATTCCTTCCGACCGGCCAAACTGTCAACAAGGAATACTATTTGAGTGTTATGCGTCGTTTGCGTGAAGCTATTCGTAAAAAGAGGACGGAATTATGGGTCGACAACTCTTGGTTTCTGCACCACGATAATGCACCTTCTCATACTGCATTGGTTTTACGTAATTTTTTCGCCAAAAATTCCACTCATATCGTTCCGCAACCACCGTATTCGCCTGATTTAGCTCCGTGTGACTTCTGGCTGTTCAGCAAACTCAAACGACCGCTCCGGGGAAACCGTTTTGAGTCAATTGAAGACATTAAACGTGAATCGCTACGCGCATTGGAGGCTATTCCGGAAATTGACTTTAACAACTGTTTCGAGGATTGGAAAAAACGTTGGCACGAGTGTATTGAGGCCGGGGGGATTACTTTGAGGGGGATGAAATAGATTTGGAGAAATAAATAAAGATTTTTAAAATTATAAACAAAGTCTTACTATTTTTTGCCCACAGTGTTATACCTTAAACTGTACTTTCGAATCTAACGAACAACATTGCAAAAATTGAAAAACCTAATAAGGAAGCTGTCACTTCTGATACAAAAACGTTTAAGTATGAACTTTCATTCAGAATACTTAATCCGCCAGGGCCCCTAATACAATTTCGAATAAGGAAAGTCTTTCTCAAATGATCGGTATTTGTGAATTCGAAAACTTATTGATCTAATCGAATGTCACAAAATAAAAAACGAAAAATTTAAAAAAAATACTTGTACAAATGTTGTTGTGTCAGCAAAATTTCCGATAATTTTATTTAACTTACCAGTTCAACAGAATTTTCTTCATGCTTAGTTTATTTTTTCATAGTGGTTTGCGTTATAATATTTCCTATTATAAGGTAACCCAATTTGATTCATAAATCTGCATCATATTAACATAGGTAAGTTATCCCAAAACAATGAAATTAACGTTCTGAGGCAGGATCATGAATGCACGGAAATTTAAACGGTTTCCAAATTTTGTATGGACAAGCAGGAACAATTTTCCCGGGTTTAAATTATTACTACCGTCCAAAATTTCCGTGTAATGTGCGTGATCCTGCCATCATTTAAATACAACTACTACAAATTGATAACAGAAAATCGCACAAACATGTAACAAATCTTAATGTACTAATGTGCGAAGTCGGTAAATGTGCGAACAAAATTTAGAAAAACTGTTTTAATGCTACGAAATCTCTAAAATCTGGGATCTATATATTCCCGAAATAGTTCACACAAGTGTTAGTACATACAGTCATTTGGTATAGTATAGGCTAACGGGAACGTACGAGGTGTTTACGCCCCGTATACTTACCTCCTGATGGAGAATAAATGAACCTACGGGGATGCACACCGTAAACTGTAAAAACATAAAATTTCGCACATTTTCCAGTTGCACATATACATATACATTATATATAATACAAATCAGTACAATTTTATTCACTACATTTTCACTTTACTCAGCTTAGACACGATACGATTTATACTTCGGTTTATGCTTGAAAAATTTCATCCGCTTTTGTTAGGAGGACCAATACTTGCGTCAGTTCTAGGAAACATATTTGTGCTTTAGAACCATTATATTGTTGTAGAGCCCTACTTCTTAAGTCCTCCTTTATTTCCAGCGTGACTGTATGGAACAAGTTAAACGACACCGTATTTCCAAGACAATTAATTAACATCACTTCAAGAAACAAGCTAATCGATTTCTGATTCTTCAAGAATGGCCGAAACAGAATACACGATTTTTTTTTTTTAATTATTAAATTTATTGTAATATTTTCTTAGTTTAGGTTATTAGTAGTTTTATACCTGACCAAAGTACATTGATAAAAATATTTTTTTCATTTATATTGAAACAGGCTGTTATAAACATGAACGTGAGGCGTGTTATAAGCATTGTAAATCACTTGCCTTTAGTCTTTTATTTTTCAATAAAAGGGTTCTGCCCTCTATAATGCCATGTCGAAAATCAGTCAGTCCCTTGGCAATATGTTTGTAGTAAAAAATTTGATAAAATGCAAAAAATCGCACCGATAATTGGACACTCAAGTCGTAAACAATTTTATTCACAAATGTATACGACTTGTTCATACAAAGTACCTACGATAGTATCATATAAATAATACTAATCTGTATATAGAAATTACTACTTTTCATCCGACGTGCTTTCAAACTACGGACAGAATATAATTTCCATATAATGCCAGTAAAAATAAGAACTACAAAGAAATACCAGTGACGTGAGGAGCTTCACTATTAAACATATTCATAAAATTAATTTCGAGGCATTTAAGTAAATTATTATTTTAAGTCAGTAACTAGCGATAGCAATCTGAGGGTTGTTAGAGCTGAGACCAGTTTTGACATCTGAAAATGTAAACATTTAAGTAAGACCAGTCAACCAAAACATTTAATTTGGAACACAAACTTTATCTTTAAATTTGGTTGGTTCCCGTTTGAATGAAAATACATATGTTTATTTCGAGTCAAATTTTGACGCAGGGATATCACTTCACAAAACAAAACTTATAAATGTATCGGAAACCCTCCAAGAACATTAATTGGTTCCGTGTTCTTTGAAACCGCGTTGTTCGAGACTACAAAAAACGGGAGTGTGAAAATAAAAAAAACATTACGGTTTTAATTTTTTTTGTTATGGTATACAAAAAACAAAATAAAGAAAAGAGAATCAACGAAAATCGTGTAATTTGAAACCGTATAATTCGAGGGAAGCTATCAGTGTTCTTCGAAACTCGTGTTCTTCGAATACCGTGTTGGAGGGTTGTCTCATATATATGATTGTCAGGATAAATTTCAGCTAACTTCATTTCAGAGTTGGATAAATTTTCCCGGAAAAATGTAACGCTGTTAACGTAAAATCGGATTCAGTTAGCAGAAATATTTTGTTTTTTAAACTGTTGATATTTGTGATTGCATCATCACAAACACAAAATCAATATGAACACAATGCGACTTTATGTTAACTAATTTTTCCGGAAAAATTTGACGTAATTAACCTTAACCTTTTATATTTCTTAATTGGTAAACAATCGAAAGGATTTAAACCAGTCGTTGCGGTTGACATTTTTAAAAGTAACGAACCCACAATATTGCTTCGCTTTTTGCGAAGAATTACCAAAAAATTGTAATAATCAAAAAATAATAAACAAAAATTTCCAAAAAATAGCGGGGCAAAAATAAATAAATCTAATATTCATGGGTTGGTACCTCTGCGTTAAAATTTTATGCAAGATCAACATTTTTGATTTTGCAGGGAAACACTTAAAATGTGAAGGTGAAAATTTGTGTACAAAATATAGTCTTTTATTTGGTTGGTTTCCCTCTCTTTCAATATTCTAAGTCAAATTTGTCCGGAAAAAATTTGGCGCAGATTAACATAAAGTCGCCTTCATATGTAACTGTAAACACTATTTATTGCAGTTAATATAACTTTTATTTATTGTGTAGTGTGTAGCGACTATTCCTAAACACGTCATAGAAGTTAAAATAATAAATAATAATTTCACGAAAATTACAAATTTGATATTATTTGTTTTTTTTTGTTTTAAACGATAGTCATTTTGGTTTGAATATTTTTTAATTTTGGTTTGTTTATAATAATATACTGGGTGTCCCAAAATTTACATAAGATTTTAATTAAATAGAAAATAGTTTTTTTTTCAATTCTATTTGTTTTATTGAAACATAAGGTACAAAGGATAGAGTTATGTATGGAATAGCACATCGGGCAAGTGACCTCGACGGCTTTGCTGGCACATAAGTAAGATTACGTCGAAATTTTCCATGACCATTTTGAATAAATGTGGCTGAATTTCGTTGATGCAGCGTTGCATTTCGTCCTTCAATGCGCGGGTGTATGTGGCCTTTGGCTTCAAATGTGTTAAATCACATGATCTAGGGAGCTAATTTTGATCACCGAAAGGAGAGAGTAGACCACCAGGAAATGTCTCTTGCAGTAATTGGATTGTTTAACGGGCTGTCTGGCATGTCGCATCGTTTTGTTGAAACCATATGTTGTCCACATCAATATCATCCAATTATGGTAGAAAGAACTCAGTTTTCATGTCGCGATATCGAGCACCAGTAATAGTAACTGCTTGACCAGCCTCATTTCCAAACAAGTATGTTTTAATGACGCCTCCAGCCAAAATCCGCACCAAACAGTGATACTGAACCCTACCCAAATGCGGCAGTTTTGACGATTAACGAAGCGATCAAGCTGAAAATGAGCTTCATCGCTTAGGATGTTTTTGCTCGAAAAATCAGCGTTCAAACTTTCATTATTATTTTTTTTACTAACACTAAACTGTTAGCTGACAAACTGTTTTCTCTTTTTGGTTACAAACACTAAATTAATCAACTATTTCTATTTAATTCAAATCTTGCGTAAATTTTGGGACACTCTTTATAATTGATATCTATAATTTATATAGTATTATTCATATGGAAAAATTCGATCCGATTAAATTATCACGTTAAGATTGTGATAATTCGGGTACTTTCGGTGTTTCCACAAAATTAGTAGTAAAAAATATTAACACACAATTCAGACAGAGTCTAAATTAAATCAAAAACAAAAACCAAACTAGATTTTAATTTAAAACTTTTAATTTAATAAGATCACTTTTTCGGTAATGGCACTATTGACCTTGGATCACTTAAAATAGGAAAGATTCGGTTTTTGAATATTTTTATTTCAAATAAACAATTACGGACTCATAACGAAGTTTGATCAGTAAGTTTCGACAAAAAAAAGTTAGTTAAGAAAAAATCACCAAAGTAACTAAAAATATTCATATTTAAAGTTATGTTTTCTCTATAGACAAATTAAGGTAGGAGAAAATGACTTGATCTACGTCTACGCAACGTCTGTTCTGGTTATTGTGATGTATGGATGTACGAAATAAAATGTTAGGTTATGTTTTAATACATTAGCAATGAAAATTAAAAAAATATATGTAGGAAAAGAAATCACATGATCTGTTGACAAAATAAAACCAAAGTTGAAGACATCTTCCGCAAAATAAAACAATTAGCTAACCGCTATAAATTTATTTTGAGTTAGTTCAATATAGAAAATTCTATAAGGAAAATCAATAAAAATAAATACTTTGAATTTTAAAATTAAACACAATTTGGAAAATTATTAAGAAAACTGCTAACAAATGCAATAAAATTTCCTCCATTTTTTCCCTTTCCTCTCCTTCTCCTCCCAATTTTTGTCTAAGAATTCTTAAAAAATAAGGTCGCTTAAAACGAGTAGCGGAGTCGACATTTTAACCTAAGTGCAAAGAAATTACCAGGATATGAGTTAATGACTTCCAATAATTTCTAACATATTCGAAAAATAATTGCTTAAAAGACTCAAACCAATAACAGAAAAAAAAAACAAATCTTATTCCTTCACATTAATTTGGCTTCAGATAAAACCATTTAACAATAAAATATGATGTATAGTAGCAATAGCACCAGCTTCTGACATAGGGTCAAGGCGTAGAATAAAATTACAAAGACACAAGCAGTTTTATTTTACACTTTAGTGTTAAATTAGAAGACGAACTCTCTGAAATAAAGAAAATATCAACAGGAGTATACCCCAAGATAGCATTCTGGGATCATGTTTATATGTTCTATATCGGACCCGCTCACTATGGCACATTTTAAAACAGGATATAATAAAACAATACATCACAAAACAGTACATAGTACACTAAAGTACATGGTACGAATCAGGAGCGATTAAACAGGACTTGATAAAACAGTACTTTGAACAATAATGTATTATTAGTATATTATCAAGTAAAGATTTGCCTTCAGTTAAAGTAATTATAAAACAATTTTTATTGAAGATTGACTTTAAGTTAAATTAAAATTTTCCTGCACTTAACAGTTGCAGATAATACATCAATATAAATCTCATTCTTTAGTGTGCTATGTGCTATTTTGTGATCCCCGTGTTAATCGGTCCTGTTTCGTATCATGTACTTTACTGTATAATGTACTGTTTTGTGATAGCCTGTTTTGTGACATTCTGTTTTAGCATATCTGGTTATAAATGACTATGTACCTCAGACCTGCCAACCATAGAGGGGACAAATATCTTAGCTGTCGATGACAACTTAGAAGAAGCCACTAGTAAATTGCAAGGCTTAACATTTTCAGTACCTGCCCTAAGAGATAACGAATGAGTTTTAAATAAAATAAAATCTGTTAATATAAACTTCACTAACAAACTGGTCAACTGGATACCGGTTGAACTGAACTCTCAACTTATTTCCTATGCAAACTTGGCCAAACATTTGGGCATGGCACTAGACTCGAAATTAAAATAAAAATAGCATGAAAAAGAAAAGAAGAGAGTTAAACGTTAGATACAAAAAGGTGGAATGGCTCTTAGGCTCTCAGCAAACCCTTTGCAAATTCTGAAACATGAACAAAGAAAACGAAAGTCAAAATCGTCCAGCCCTAGTGGAAAAAATCGACGATTTATACCAAAAAATATACATAATTAGTCTAAGCCAAATTAAGTTTGGTATATATACCTATTTTAAATAGAAAAAATACTAATAATTTGTAATTTCCTATATTTTATTTAAACGAAAGTAAACACAAATATACTTAAAATCTTATTTTAGCCAATAAACACATTTAAGTATTTTGATAGGATAAAATAAGTTTACTATTAATTTAAAAATTACTACTTAAGCTACCTTTTAAACAAAAATAAGTATATTTTGGGCGAAATACCTAGTTGAAATACCAGTTGTGTGATTTTCTGTTTGGCAAAAACATCAAAAAAATTTCTATTTAACAGAAAATAATTGTTTTTCTTATGTACACCTATTTTATTGTACATCAATGCTGCGTATTTTGGAAATAAATATCATCATATTCGCTCCCGAACTCAAAGCCAATCAAATTTCGCGAAATGCTTTATACCCCGCCTACTAGTTCCATATTTGAGTAGAAATATTTTTTACTTTATATTGAGAAAAAGCAATTGTAGCCAACTTCAGTACGATACTATGGTATTTTTCCGAACTAACTCCCAATGTCATGTGCATACCATAAAATATACATTTTTTCGTATTTTTTTTTTGATGTAACTAATACCAATACGACAAGAAACGTCACTTTTTGTAGAAACGTCAATTCGCTTGGCTAATAATAAATACAATAAAGGATGTATTTTAAATTTAATTGAAATATATTTTAATTGTTCATTAATAAATATATGACGATTATTCTTTCATAAATATATACACAGAATTTCCTATAATGAAGTTCACAATTGATGTCGTATGAAATGACATTTTTAAACTCAAACAGCCATATTACAATCTTGTTTAATATCTCCCTCCAATAGAAACATAAATTTTGTTGTTTTGTGCTTTTTGAAGCATAAAATACACATAGATTTGAAAAAGTAAATATATGAGGACATTAAAATAACGTATTTTAAAAGTATAATTTAAATTAAAAAAATTCGTTGCTATTTTATTCCGTATTTTGATTTTCGTGTGATCTCGTACGAATGATCGTCTTTATCAATATAGCCGTTCGCATGGCTTTCTTCATAAAATTTGATAATTAAAAATATTTGCTTATATAATAAATTAGTTTTTATTTTATTTTAGGAAAAGTTTCAATTTTTAGCATAATTTTTGTTTTACCATTCAAACCAAAATACCTGGGACCTCAAAAATATGTTTTTAAATTATTATTATTATTATTAAGCCAAAACGTTTTCCACAGCATAAATATAGTTATTCCGTTTCATGATTGAAAAAAAAACATACTTGGACTAAGAAATTATATTTGGTTCATGTGGCATATTAATTTATGCCTCAAATAAACCTATATTTCTATATTTTATTATAACACAATGGGCGCGTTCAGGACCGCCAACTGTTGGCATCATGATTAGTGAAATCACCGCCAATTTGATTTCAAAATTTCATAGTACTAAACATTTTCATAACGTTGGCTTTGATTTTACTCAACATGTTCCCAACAGTTGGGTGCCCTGAATGCGCCCAATGTACACAAATTATAAATTTAATTAAATAATTTTCGAAAGTATAATTTTTGTTGAAATTTAAATATTATACATATTATAAAATTACATTCTCATAACCTGCTAAAATTACTACGTTAAATTACTACGAAATGGTAAATTTATTTTTAGTATAAAAAATTTCGATTTTTGCACTAGGGCTATTAAATATTATTTCACTGTAAATTATAAAATTAAATTATTAAATATAGATTTTATAAATATAATTTATTTTATTTTTATTCCTTATATTCCTTATAAGTTAATTTATTATATTTTCGATTTATATTTTATATGGATTTCGATGCTCAAGGCATCATCTTCAGTAAATTTACTTAATAATAAAATAAAATAGAACTAGAGTTCCTCCTTTCTTGAAGGAATCGGTCTTTAAGGAATAAAAACAAAATAAATTATATACAAAAAATCTTTATTTATTAGTTTAATTTAATAAAATATAATTTATATTTTATAATAAATCATATCTATATAATCAAAATCATCCCGTCATTCTAAAGCAAAGGCCTACGTGACATAGTTTATAGAAATGACAAGCTACATAAGCCTGAAATTTGATTTCGTCAGTGAAGAAATAAGCAAACATGTGAGAAAAGATTCTTCATTACGTTTACAGAAATATTTTGTAAAATATTTTTATATTTTACTTTCTCTTACGTAATAAAAGTAAGTATAGTAATCATGAAACAGTTTTATCTCGAGTTTTTTTCAGATTTACCATTTGCTATATCACCGAAGTTAAAAACGTAGTTTTTAAAAAAATCTATATGTGTGTGCGTATGTGATGCCACGCCCACTAAATATCGATAGGTCCTCTACAGCCCAGACGGATGGGGCATGAGGCTTGAGCCAGCATGATGCTTCATACTTAAGCTTTTTCTCATAAATTGGGAGATCCCAGTGAATTTTGGCTGAAATCGGTCCACAGGAAGTGACAGCTACCATAGGAGCTTTTTCGTTTTTTACAAATATTTTTGAAAAGTATATCATTTTCGAAAAAACGACTATGAACTAAAAGATAGTAAATTAATTTTGAAACAACATCAGCCCAGATTAGTTTTCCAAGATTTAAGCGGAAACGACAATTTTTAACAAAAAACTGTGTTTCAACAAAGATTCGGCCCCTGTACTGCCAACATGGACTGATTGATCTGGATGAAACTTCGAAGCTTTTCTCACAAATTTGAAAGTCCCAGTGAATTTTGTCTGAAATCGATCCACCGGAAGTGACAGCTTCTATAGGAGCTTTTCCGTTTATCCACCGAAAGTGTCAGCTTTCAAAGGAGCTTTTCGCTTTTTACATGTATTTTGAAAAGTATATCATTTACGAATTAAATTTTGAATGCAACTTCATAATTCAGATCCCAGTGATTTTTGGCCGAAAACGATCCACCGGTTATAATTGTTGCTATGGTGTTGAAAAATTTAGCATTAACAAAAAACGACAAAGAATTAAAAGATTAAATAAATTTAAAGGTTAAATTTTCAAACAACAACCTTGTTGGTTTTCTGAAATTTAAACAGGGAAAATAAGAGTGTTAAAAGTGTTATCAAAAGCCCGGGATGTTTCATTTTTCCCTTTAGAAATGAAGTGTGGTGTATTCCAGATCTATATAATCTATATAATCTCAAGCCGTAGTGGTGGACTTTTCTCTAAAATAAGAAAACTTTGTTACCGAAATGAATATTCTTGAAAAAGGTAAGAAAACTAATGTACTTTGGAAAAAAAATAGTTTTTTTTATCAAAAACGGCCGGCATATAGGAAGGCCCATTTGTAAAAACAAAATTTGAAAAAATATTATTTAGTTGGACCAGATGGACGGATATAATATTCACGTCAAAAATAACAACAAAAATCAATTTTGTAACACAACCTACTATTACAAGCTTGCCAAGAAAATTACTGTTACAAAATTGTTTTGAATAATTGTAGTTATAAACTAATAATAATAAAAATTAATCCATTTATTGCATGCGCGGTATTTGTTTCTAATAAAATTTAAAATGGAAATTCGAATATTACGATCATTTAAGTATTTCTGATTGAAAAAATTTGGCAAGATAAAAATAGATTTTAAAATCGCAAACTTTCTCAGGATTCTCTTACTTTTAGAAAAAATTGTTTTATTTAACTTGAAAAATTAGTATAAAGAATCCTTTGGGACGCCGTTTGGTAATAAAGATATTACTTCAATTATTAATTGAAATACTACACACTTTGTTGCAAGAGAATAAGTTTAGAAGGTTAAAATAAAACCTACCCTAGAAAGTACCTTTCCGAGCATTTTCTATAACTAAACTTCTAAAATTTTGAAGCTATTTCTTTATAGTTGCTAGATGGGAAGTCAATTGACAAGATTACTTATCGATTACTTTCATTTTGTATGATGTACAATTTAACAATTATTCTCAACATTTTAAATTTAAATTAAAACTTTAAATTAACTTAGCATAAATAAATATGTGAAGAAAATAAAACGTTTGGTAATATGAATTTTTATAAATTTATTCAATATTTTCACCGAAGGTAGATAGAGTGGGTTTCTACGCCTACATGAAGGAGGACTAGAATTGACAAATCCACAGTTTTCACAATTTTGATCCCGCTTGCTTCATAGCAAACGGCGACTAGTGTTTCGTGGTGACATGTTATAACATTACATTTTCGATATTTTATTGAATGTTATGTTTCGTTTTTTCTAAACTGAAATCGCTGACTGTTTCGTTCATGAATTATTTAGGTTTTATCGCGGTTTTAACGAGCAGTACCTCTTTCTCCAATTTCGTTCAAGTATCGAAAACAAATTATTTGATGATAGTTAGAAACGGAGTAAAAATATCACAAAAGGTTGGAAAATGTTATAAAATTTGAAGCATTGTCCGTTGTATGTAACAATGTCGTTATTCTAGAGAAGCGAGACGCAATCTTCGATAAATTATCGAAAATGTGATGTTATATTGGGTGTGTGAATATGACTCCGCCCTATTTTATTAAAATAAATCACATTTGCTTGTTTGGAAAATAAAAGAATTATTTATTGAAAGTATGCTCTATCTGCAGCTCCAATTTGGTAATTTACGCATTCCCTCTGTGAAGAAATCCTGGTGTTTTAACGCGATCCAATCAATAAGCCAATTTTCGATTTCTGCGCAAGAACTGAACCGCTGTTCAGAAAGAGACGGAATACCCCTCGGCGGGTGAGGTAGACCTTTCCGCTCCTGCCCTTTTAAATAATTTTCACCACATTTTCAACATGTGGTTTTGCATTGTTGTGCTGAAAAATTTATATTTTATGTCTATTCAACTATTCTGGTCGTTTTTCCGATATCGCTCGCTTCAAACGTATTAGTTGTCGTCGGTAGATATCACCATTGATAGTTTCACCTGATTCCAGAAGTTCATAATTTACCACACCTTTCTAATCGCACCAGATACAGAGCATAACCTTATTGTAAGGAATATCTCGCTTCACCCAAGGTTTTTTGAGTTTGGGATTCTCATAATAAATCCATTTTACACCTTCAGTAACTATTCGATGCAAAAACCCTTTTCTTCGTTGTCTTTGAAGCAGTATTTCATAAATGGTTTTTCGACGTTCATTTTAATTCACGAAGAACCCAGTTGCTAGCTTTTTGAACCATTCCGATTGTTTGTAAACGTTTTACAACAGTTGGTCGATCAACATTTAATGCTAAAGTCAATGCTGATTGTATTTGAGGCGAATCTTCAGCAAATAACCTTTCCAATTCAGCATCTTCAATTTTTTTGGGGTGGTTTTCCATACTCTTTATCTTCAATGCAAAAAGCATCATTTTTAAATCGTCGAAACCATTCTTTGCACGTTGTATTCGATGGAGCATCCTCACCGTAAATTTCCACAAGCAAACGATAAGTTTCCGCTGCACTTTTTTTTACCAATAACATAATGTAATAAAACTTCCCGCAAATGATGTTTATTTGAAATAAAATTCGACATTATGAAGGAGTTAAAAATACTAGTTGTTTACAGCTGACATACCAATATTGCCAATTTATAGTACACGTAAGTAGTACGACACCTATTGGGAAAGGGCATGTTATATTCACACACTCAATAACATGTCACCCCTACGTCACCTAGTTGCGAATTGTGAATAATGATAAGACTCGATTAAATACTTTTTAAGTGGCATCTATTTAAATGTTGCCTGAACTGCTCGGCCTTACAAAATTTTAGTTATAGGCACACAGCATATTCAAGATTTTAAAATGATAGATTGTAACGTTTCGAATCGTAAGATTTGGCATTGCAAAAACTTTCCGAAAAGTGATATTAAATTTTCAATCCTATACTATTTTCATAAAGGATTTTATTATAATTCGTTAATTCAAATTGGGTGGCCTTTTCGACAACTTCAACGAAAATAAATTAAATATTCAATTCCAATTTGTGTGCAATTCCTTCATGAATGTGCATACAATTGTGAAATTATTGCAGAATATCATCCATAATTCATAAATTCCGTTTCTATACTCTTATTTTCATATTCCATTAAAGATGCGGAAACCATTTTATAGCCCAATCTTTGACGTAATTGCGTGTGTTTACGACGCGAAATACCGTTAAAGCGTCGAACCAATCTGCATCTTACAAATTAGACCAATACTCTGTGGTAATTTTCCAATTACCTAATTTTTACATATAATATTTACTGATCAGATGATGGGAAAAATCGAATTTCAGCGTTCCATTTATCATGGAATTTTGAATTCGTTAACAAATTTTTGAATGGCGAACAAATTGAATTTTTGTAATTACATGATGGATGTAGTTATCTGTAATCCTGCTTCCAACCAAAAATCTGCAGTTCAGTTTATTTCTATAATTTAAATTTACAATTCGGGAAAATTAAAACGTGGGGCGGGATTTCTTTAGACTTCTTTCATTTTCAGTTTTGGATTATTCTGCATACTTTTATTTGAGTAACTACATACGAGTACTTCTAAAAATATTTGTTGTTAAGTTATCACAATAACTTAAAAAGCCGAAGTTGAAGAGGCCTACTTTCTTGCGACTCATTCATTAGTTTTCACCGAAGCTACACATAGCTGCCGGCAAACCGTAGCGGAATATAAAGAAATACTAGAGAAATTGGTTCAGTGTAGTATGGATTTTCAATAAGAAGAAAAATATAAATTTATAAAAATTAAACTTCTGAATAACATCTTATTATTTAAAGATAGAAAGTCATTAGTGCATTTTATTTTAACTTGTACAATAAAATAAAATAAAATAATTATCGGTTATATCAATTATCTGGTAAAATAACCACAAGGCATATAATATAATAATGCATCTCGTGCCGTGCCAAAACATTGTAAACCGCATTACTTTATTATGTAGCATCAATTAATCAGTTATAATTTACCAGCATCTCAACTTAAACAGTCACTACACATCGTATTATAATACATTTAGAATATAAGGTTAAAAAACGGTTTGATATCTAAATTATTAATTAATTTAGACATTATTCACATAAATGCGGTGAAATTCGTCATTCGTATGACAATTCAAATAAACGGAACAACTCTATTGCAATTCTTTACTAAAAATATTAAAATGTGCTAATTGAATCATACGTCTTTTGAAGAATATACAGAAATTAATAAACACTAGTTATAGTGCGCCTCCAGCACCCAAAACTTGAATTGAAATTTAGGAATCACTTCCAACCACAAACCAAGAAAATAATTAGAACCGTTTGCTCAATAGTTAATAACAAGTTAATCCAGGGCCCTAAGCAAACAGTATAAAACAGTAAAACTCTTAAACTACGAGTTAGAGTTTCGAGTTTTCTTAAGAATTTTTTTTTCTTCTTTTCGATGTCGGTATAACGTTTACGAGCTTCAGAAAATTATTTTCGTGAGTGAAACGTAATGTATACGAATATGTACTAACAGATTTGCATAATAAACGAAAACGTTAAATTTCACATAAAAAACTAAACCTCTCCCTTCAATACCCAAGAACTTCTCTATGACAAATCGTGCAATCAGTAACCATAATTTTGATAGGTAGGCCGGCAAATCAAGTTTTGTACGTCTAATTAAAATTATTGCGACCTAAATATAATTCGCAGCCGTGTAAGTTTGTAAACGAATATCGGATTCATATGAACCACGGAATAAAGCAACTTCTCGGAGGTAGCGATATCAACGGATTCATCAAATCCAACCGAGTTAGGTGGCTCGACTACGTTGTAAGATCCCTACAACAACGAATGAGCAATAAATTGTTCCATCCACCAACGAGCCGGAGTGCGTCGTAGAAGTAGACCCCGACTGCGCTTGTGTGACGACGTCGAACAATACCTACGCGGATTATGATTTTGAAACTGGAGACGATAGCGATGGATCGAGATGGATAGTGCAGGCGGCAAAATTCCTTCATGGGATGTGAAAGCTAGAGAGAGAGAGAGTGAGTTTCTAATTTCAAAAAAACTCATAAGATGTGTACTGACTTATTGACTAAAGCTTTGGTGTTTGGATCGCTAGGTACCGAGTTCGAATCCCGATAGGGGCAGGATTCATAAGAGTTCTTTCATGTAAATTTTGATATTTCGGTCACGTTGGATGCGTCGAGTATATGTCAGGAGTAAATCAAGATAATATAGAGAACAAATAATCTTACTTGATTAATGCAGTTTTATTTTAACTGGGTGCCATCTGAGTTAACTTGATGCAACCGACGTGATAAAATATAAAAAACCTCACTATTTTCGAGTCTTCAGAAAGCTATCGAGAATTACGTGTAAGGCATTTGAAATTTTCTCAATCACGTCAAAAGTTACCTTCAACCATACCCAGGTATGCTGTGCGAAACTTGATACAATCGTTATATAACTTCTTGACGTTTGGCTCTGAAATTCCGGAGGCTACATCACTTTGTAAACATACAGCTTTTATTGAATATTAAGCGCTATAAGAGCGTGTTGTTTTAATACATCTACCTTTGACTTAAACTTGAAAGCTCGCGTTGTAAAACTCT
Organism: Nephrotoma guestfalica; assembly: GCA_963691935.1. Taxonomy (NCBI): domain Eukaryota; kingdom Metazoa; phylum Arthropoda; class Insecta; order Diptera; family Tipulidae; genus Nephrotoma; species Nephrotoma guestfalica. Next base: position 176,075,641 of record OY829913.1, read on the forward strand.
TCTGATCAGATTTTATAAACCAAATAGAGAAAGACTCCCAACGTTATATCTAAGAATGAGTAAAGCAAAATTTAAAAATTGTCTGTTAAGGATCAATAGGTTCAATTATTCAATTTTACTCTTGTTCACAAAGTAAAATAAATAAGAAACTAATCACAAGAATCACAAGTATTAGCAACATCGAAATTTTTGAAAGATTTAAAGTAAACTATAACTCAATGGTTTTCAAAAGATTTTCGGTGTATGTGTGTTTGTAGTAACTAAATGTTTCTAGCCACCCTTCAGAGCAGACGAACTGATCGGGATTAAACTTCAATTAAAATTGACTATCGTTTTTCTAGAAATTGAGTGAAAATGGCGAGTTTTGACATAAAAATGGAGGGATGAGTATGTTGTGACCATTTGACATAAACTGTCTTGTACATATTATCAAAAATCATTATTATCACTTAAATTTCAAGTAAAACTAACAAGGTCAACTCTTGTTGAAAATTTAGTCTTTAAATTTATTTGAATTTTTTAATTATTTGTCATTTTTTTAAATGATATACTTTTCAACATCATCGCAATAATTGAAAAGCTTTTACGGAAGATGCCACTTCCATTATACAGATTTCCACAACAATTCGCACGGTTATTCCAATTTATTGAAAATGAGATGCCAAATTTTGGTAAAATGACGTTTTTTTATTAAAAGTCGTAACTTCCGGTAAAATGATCTCAACTAATTTTGTTTGTGATTTAATTAATCATTCTTCTTTTAATCATATTTTCGAAAATGCTTTTCAAAATATTTGCAAACAACGAAAAAGCTCCTGTAGAAGCTGCCAATTCCGGTGAACCGATTTAGGCTAAAAATCAATGAAAGCTCCCAATTTATGGAAAAAGCTTAAGTATGAAGTTTTATCCCGATAATCAGTTCATCTGAGCTGTAAAGGTGCTGAATTATTTGTTGAAAAACAGTTTTGTTTGTGTCAAAAATCGTCATTTTCTTCAACTTTTAGCTATCTTCTAACTATCTAGAGCTATAAATATCGATAGTTTTTTGAAAACACCACAGTTTAATTTGCAAAATGACAAAAAACAAAATCAAAAATAAGAAAAATGTATTGTTCAATCGATACTCGTATATACTAATTGAAATTGTGTCTTCGTGAACTCTAGCGTCCTTAACTTAGGAGCATTTTCGGAACTATTTCCAAGTAATTTTTAATATCAATAACAAAGAAATAGTAATCAAAACTAACGCAAAATCAATTGAAGTCCTGACAGAAGTTGGAGAAAGGCATATACACCGCTATCATTCATAGTTTTTAATGGCCTGTTCTGGAAAATAATGGAATTTTTGGGCCATTCTGGATAAAAGCAAGATAGTTTTCTTTGTGAACTGATTAACTGCTTGGTGAGAATCCCATAGTTTGGTAGATGTGGTATCGAACTAATGGGATACAGAATTTTTCCCTACTGAACCGATTTTTTATTAGAATAATTATATACATTTCAAGATTTTGACACCAACTCTTGGTGGTATCTCACCTCGTAATATGATTTTTGTGTATTTTGATTAATTTATAGATAATTAGTAATTAGTAATATATATAAACATAACCATTAATTAATTTAAGTTTGTAGCACATCATGCATAATTTCACAATATTTTGAGTGAAAGATGCGTTATTAAATTATTTAAAAAATTTATAAAAATCCTTTTAGTGACCAATTATAACATTAAAATAAAATCCAACTTCGTAATTTATAAAAATCGCAGATTTATTGTTAAACCACATGTAAAGTTTTTCTTGTTATTGAGTGAAACATTTTTCTAAGTACCCTGACAAAATTTAACGGAAATTTGTAAATTTTTTTATGTTTTCACTGCGTACTAACTCGCGAATGATGTTTACCGCATTTATTCTTTTTTATGTTAGTTTGGTTTATTTATTACTAAAGTGAAAAAAAAATTCTTCATCAAGGATATGAATATAAAACTCAATTGACATTCACAAAAAGACCAGTGGCAGTATTCTAGTATTTCCCCGAGAATGAGGAATTGGGCAAGAAATTTATATGTCATTTCTGTTCAAATATTTTTTTTCCGGCCTACTGAGGAAAAAAGTTTGATGTAAATATTTAAATATTTATAAATTGGGAATAATTTTTCCATATCTAAAGTGGCAGGAAAATTATTCCCAATTTAATTTTGTTTTCAATAACTTAAGACTAGCTTTTTACCTCAGTATGCCAGAAAAAAATTAAATATAAATTCTTACCCCAATTTCCTATTATGGGGGGATTACCAATTTTCGAATAAAGTCTCCCTGTTTATACAAAATTAACATTTATTCCTAACATGTACAAGAAAATATTTTATATAGCACAAGTTGACCCTTCTCTGGTTGTCGATTCATGATCAAATAATTGAATACATATGTATAATATAATTTATGTAAATCATGTACCTTGTTCATGATAACTTATAAAATACAATATATTGGGAAAGGTATATTTTTGGAGTTAAGAAATAGTTATGTTTGAACAGCGTTAAACGATATTTAAATAATAGATTTCGGTTCAATTTGATCTAAAACCGGTTGAAAGCGATCATCCTAAAGAAATTGTTTTGTATTGTTTTTATAAAGAAGATAATTTAAAACCTGTTCCTTACTCTTTATTATTATCAAACCTAATTATTAGAAAACAAAATAAGAGCTGAACTTTAGTTTCGGTGGATAAATTAGATAGCACATAGGAATCACAAAATTTGAATTACTTTTGTATATACCTTCACTTGTTTACCAAAGACGAACAATAATAGAATACATTATAATGTTAAAGAATGACGATGCAGTTTCTTATTACATAATGTATACCGGAACGTGTAACCTTACTCAACAATAACTTGATTAATTCTAGATACAGTTTTCTTGTAATATAAACTAATCATATTGTGTAATAAAAGTTACACGCTATGATTTATATACATACATTTATGTATTGTCATAGTGGTATGACAATTTAGATGGACAGTTTTTTATTTAGATAAGGTAAATGTTTCACCTGTTCCTTGTAACATCACCATTCTGATAACAATTGTTCGGTCGAAAGGATGCTTCTTAACACCTTTACGGAAAGAGGAGCTCAGTAAAATCATAATACAAATAATAAAATCCAACCGGAGACAACTAAGTAAAGGAGATGGTAAACCATGCCATTCAAAAGTAAGTACTCATAACTAGCTTTTATAAAAAATAGTTTGTTTTAACCTTATAATTAATTTGTATGTGTCAACTTTTCCAACGGCCAAAAGTTAAATAGCGGTTGATCGGTAGTTAGAAAGCGAGGGACGCTTAACGAAGGATCAAAAATCTAGAAGAGTGGCATACCCATACCTTTATTTAGAACGGAATTTGTAATACATACATAAATCCTTTTAAAACAAAATCGAAAATTTCAGAAAAACACGGTGCTTTAAGAAGTAGTTTTGTTGTACAGAACTTTTTACGGGAACATATAAATCCCTAATAAATTTTACATATTTTACTCATATTTATGCCATTTTATCACAATTTCCCCTCAAATCAAAATTAATAGTGTGATTTTGTATTTGCGCGTACAGACTATGTACCGTTGGTAATCACAGTAATGCTCAATGCACTAAGGGCGTAGAATAATTATAATTGTTCACTTATTTTAGTGTCAGTACGTTATTAATATTTCAATAATTACATTAATATTATTTGATGAGCACATTATTCAGTATTTTGTATTTCAGTTTGAGTATGTGAAAAATTGTTTCGAGTTATGATTTGTTTTATCTTAAAACTTACCTTCAATAATGTCGTTTAAATTCACTAATTTTTTACTCCAATATACAAGCAATCTTTAAAGTGTTTGTATTATTTCTGTCAAATTCACTTAAAATTGAATCACTTTATTAGTCTTAGTTTAATTCTATTTTATGGTTAAAATAGTTAATTTTTAATTAAATTTGTTTTATTTTAATTTATTCTTTAAATCTGTAAAAACTTATAAACCATAACATTTTAATCACCTGTTTGCGGCATGTAACAAGAAACCATCGAATAAAATATTACACTAGAACAGTTAAAGAAAAATTATGTATTAGAAAAATAATAAATGAATGTACATAAAGGCGCGATAACAACTAGAAAATGATTATTCTGTTAAACGAGATAGAATACGAGATAAATACAAATAATGGATAAAAATGACAAAATCTGACACACTATCTCGCGCCTAATTATCATTCTAACACTAACCGGAGTCTGCCAAGAAAAACCTAGCCTGTTGCTATAACATCTATTTCTCATTATAATTTTTATTGTGATGTTAAGTAGTTATATGTGTGTGTGTGTACGTGAGAGATTGATGAGAATACGAGAAGAAGTAAAAAATTTGTGAAATTTTATTAACTGTAATTTTTTCTTAATTAAATTTTTTTTATTTCATTAATTATATCGGTTATGATGAGTAAAAGCTGCACCTGTGTGTAGAAATATTTCTAAACCACTAAAAATTTTCTATAATTTTCTTCGAACACTATAAATATTTTTTATAGATTTTAAATAATTTATGAAATATTTGGGTCAGTATTTTATTTGATGATCTTGAAGATATTTTGTATGTGAACAGGGTATTATGACAATGTCAAGTATAAATAATATATAAATATATGTTTGTAATATATACTTATTTATATACATATATCGGTATGTCCTATTTTATTCTGTTTCAAACAAGTGTTTTGTGTGATAACGGTAAGAAATGAAAACCAATATACAAAAGAAACCAAAGTTAAAATTATCAAAAGACATAAATGAGCTCGATTATGGAATGTCTAGACGAGAAACCCGAATTCGCAAAAACTGTTCACGACATAAATTATTATATCAAAACACTTCATCACTCCAATATAAAATAATTAATTTCACTATATTAAACAGAAATACTTTAATTTAAAACAAATTTGTGCTTGCTTGAAAGAATAATTTAATTAAAATTAATTTGTTTTTGTTTACACTTCTATATCACCTTTATAATAAATTAATAAATACGAATTTGATTTTAATTCTTAGCCACAAAACATAAATTGATTAAATTTAAAAACGGAACAAAGTAATATTATTCACTCTTGAAGAGCGCACGTGAGTTCCGATCTGTTACAGAGTTAAACATTAAATACCTCATAGAGATGCGAAAGAAATTCTGTTTACCTGTTTAGTTAAGAGTTAGCCCCCCTTACGTCACAAATTTCCCATTACAACAAAACGTGTATTAAAAAAGAAACTTAAAAAGTAACGGTCTTTTATATATGTATTTATACATACAATAAACTATTTACATGTATCTTAATATTATTCTTAACATATATATCATTTCTTATATTTCATTTTTATCGCGTTCTTATTCATTTAAGGTAGACTTACTCTCTTCTATATTCTATACATCGTAATACATATTGCATACAACTGTATTTACGTACAAGTGAATGAACGAACCAAAAATTGAACGAGTTGATATGAAACAAAATAAATTCTCCTAATTTTTGTTAACTTTTTCTTTAATTTTCTTTTATTATTTTACATGCACGATCAACTTGCGAGATCAATTCAAGAAATAATCTGAGCGAATCGTGTTTTAAAAGATAATGTATGAGAGTTAAACAATTCGCCACAAAACTGAAAAGACAGACGATGGAAAGTTTTTTTACCACCTATTTCCATATTTTTGATTTTTAAAACATTTATTTGGTAGGTCCAGCAGGTAAAATTAGTTCTAAATTGTGACTAGAATTATAGTTATTCGTAAGTCACCGATTATAGGTTAATTAATTACTAACAAAATTATCGTAGCGTTTTTGCTCAATTTTGAAGAATTTATTTGATTTATAATAAAATGCTGATATTCTAGTTTCCAAATAATTAATTAATTTTCAAGTAAAAAAATTTTTTCAAAAGAAAATCTATTTGTTTGTAAAGAGTGTTCCATTGGTTAGTTTTCTTTTTATTAAAAAAAAACAAATCAAATTTTTTTTATTGAAAATGAAAGTTGGTTCTATGCCATTTATGTATGGAATACAACATCGTTCATGTGACCACCATAACTCCTGTTATTGGCTTGCATCCGAACATCAAAACTGTTAATGACTTTTTCCAATAAAACCAGATCAATGGCCTCAATTTCAGCTCGAATACTGTTCTTAAGACCTTGAATTGTTTGTGGATCATTGCTGTACACTTTACTTTTGAAAAACCTCGAAGCAAATAATCTAACGTTGTCAAATCGCACGATATTGGTAGCCAATTGACATCAGAATTTCTTGAAATTATGCGATCATCGAAATTGGTTGTCAATAAGTCGAGAGCATCGCGATTTGTGTGACATGTGGCACCGTTTTGTTGAAACCAAAGATCATCAAAATTAATTTCTACCAATTATGGCCACGTCCAGTTTTGAACGACACCTCAAAGAGATGGTTGTCTCTTCACGAACATTTTCACTTACAGCTGTCACTGCCTCACGAGTACGAACTGGTTGATGGTGTTCATAAGCTCTACAACCTGCAACTGTCTGTATGATGTCAATCTTGACCAAATCATCAAATAATTTACGAAATGTTTTTTTACAGAACGACTATTTTCGTAATAAGTTTGGACAAACGCGTTTTTGTGTTGTAAACGAAGACATAACTAAAAATGGCATAGTTTTGTCTTTTGATTTGTGAAAAAATTTTCAGGTGGCCACCGCACAATAGATATCTTTTTTAGCTTAAAAAACCAACAGATGGAACCCCCTTTACAGAAAATATCATAATACAGTTATTATTAAATATTGCAAGGAAAAGTATACAGACAACTGACATCTACTAACAATGGCCAGGAAAATGTATCATATATGCGATCTACTGTAGGCTAGAGAACGGAAACAAGCATAAAGCAAACAAAAACTTCTTATTTCACGCTCAATCAAAATAAACATAAAATATATCAAAACATGAGAAAACGTTTTTCAGAGTATTTTATTGGTTTGGACTAGTAAATTATTCTAGTGTTTCGTTTTCGAACAAATGTTGCACTAAATTGGTCCAATGTGCTTTCAATTTATTTCTCGTAGCTGGATTTGTCGTTAACAATGTATCACATGTTTGAAAAGGAACAGTCATCCACGAGAAACGCGTTGATAGAATTAAAACTGGTCTAAACATGACCAACTATTAGAAATATAAATTATCCTTGGTTTTCATTAAAAATTGATAGCAAATATTTGGAAATGGAAATTTTGTATCTTGTGTTGTCTTTTCGTTTGTATTAAATAATGGCACGGTAAATCGCAAGGAATTTTCAGAAGAGAGTAACAATTCGATTTATGTTAATGGGGCACAGGTGTTAAAAAACGAAGAATCCCTAAATAATTTTCAAACAGAAAGAGCAACTGACTGAACAAATCCAGGATTTGTGAAATATTCCTGAAAACGCGTTGTCAATACTCAAACATCTGTTGAATTTAACAATTCTGTGCGCAATGTTGTAATAAAAGAAAAATTATTTTGTTGCCAAATCTCGAACAGTTGGAGGGGAGAGGGGAGGGAAGGGGCAAACCGGGATAGGGCCTATGGGCAAAACTATTTTCAATTTTGAATCTTATTCAGTCCAAATAAACTGATACAAATTAAATTAGATCATTTAAGTTTTATCTTTTATCTAAATATTGGAAGTACAATTAAGTTTTAAGATTTTTTTATAACTTCGAAACTTTATTCAAAGAAATTAGTATAATGTATTTTATTCAAAGTATTGTCCGTCGTTAGCTACGACTGTTTCCCATCTTTCAGGCACCATACAGATTTCGCGTCAAAAAAATTCGTCGTGTTTTGAGGCGATCCAAGAATCGACTCAATTTATGGTTTCTTCGTAAGCAGTGAAGTGCTGCTCGGCCAGGCCATGAGTCATCGACCGAACAAGTGGTAGTCGGAAGAAGCAATATCTAGTTGCATCAATTGTTGTTGATAACGTTCTCCAGTGACGGTTTCATTAGGCTGGTGTAGCTCATACTAGATCACTCCAAACTGATCCCACCAGATGGGAATATTCGGTTATATTGAATATTCGGTTTGACGGTTGAAGTTGATACATAACCCAGTTTACCCCATGATTTTCTGCGCTTTGGGTTTGTCGTAGTGGATCCACTTTTCGTCCCCCGTTACGATTCGATGCAAAAACCCGTTCCGATTTTGTCTTTGGAGCAGTTGTTTGCACGTGAAAAAACAGCGTTCGACGTCTCTCGGCTTGAGTTCATACGGAACTCAATTTGTCGTTGCACCATACCAATAGTCTTGAGACGGTTTTGAATCGCTTGTTGAGTCACACCCATAATTTCAGCGAGCTCCTCTTAAGTTTGGCACGAATTATGGTCCAATAACGCCTCCAACTGAGCGTCATCAAACTTTACTTATCTCTCTTCGCGTTCTTTGTCATAGGTGTCAAAATCGTCACTTTTAAAATGGCGGAACCCGGAACCAGTACTCACACATTTTTATTGATGGAGCATGTTCCCCATACGCTTCACACAGCAATCAATGTCCATCAGCTGCAATTTTCGTCAAATTAAAACAAGAAAGCAGAGCTTGCCGCAAATTGTGTTTTGTTGGCACAAAGGTTGACATGGTTTGAGCACAAAAAAAGATGTTGTTTACACTTCAGCGAAATGACACATAATGATTTTTAGAGGGAAATGATGACTCTTTAACATGAATATAGTTACAAGAAGGCCCGATACGATTTAAAACTAGTACCCCATCTTTTATAAATTCCTCAAAACTTATTTGAACCCCCAATATTTGAAACCTTAATTTCTTACAAACTATTTGGTGCTCCTGGAACCTGTTATCCGATCCGTCTTAATAATGATGGTCTGCAGATATCTCTTGAGACGTGTAAAATTGTTTCAAGTAGGTTCAAACGATTCATTTGATCTAAGAGCTTCGCACTATACACGCTTGGAAAAGCTCAACTTCAAAATAATCTCATTCGAAGACCGAACGAGATCTGTAGGCGTTGAACTGAAAGCCGTTTTATTTACTCCATTCAATGCTCTCTGGATACACATATTGGAGGATCTTGTACTGAGGCTACTTGTTCAACTTTACCAGCCGCAGAATCGGATTTCTTAATCCTATATTGAAAAGGCTGTTGGGCTTTTCGGGCGAAAGGACATTGTACTCTTAAAATGCTGAACGATTATGGTTATGTGTAAAGGACAAAATCAACCATTTTTTAATTTATTGGAATTACGAGTATAGTGTGATCGTGACATTTTCATAATTTACGGTCCAGGCCTTTCCAAAAATTAGTTTGCTAATACTTCAATTTATTCTATGTTGTTTCAGATATTTCAACCACTAGTCATTGTCCAAAATGCATCGATAGGTTACCAGATTCTCCTCATTCAGCTTCCAATAGGCTTTCGTCTATGAAGCTCTTAATTATTTTTTGATCAAGGAAGGCTTGAACAAAACTTTATCAAAAATTGGAGGTAGAACTTTACCAAAAGTTGAATTTGGTGTTATAGTTGACAACATTATTCGTAGCCGACCAAATGGCACAGTGGTTAAAGCTTTGGCGTTTGGATCGGGAGGTACCGGGTTCGAATCCCGAGATGGGGCAGGTTGCAAAAGGAAATTTTCATCAACAGAGTAATCTGTGATTAAAAGGAACACAACTACGACCCTCTATCGGCGTGCAAAACTCATGGGCCGACCCATCTTCCATGTCCAGTACTATAGGCTGGCATGGAGCTATGCAATGCGCAGATGGTAACTTAAATCGGTCCTATAGCCGTGTACGTCTTCGATTTGGCAGAGATGCGTAAAGTAAGACGGGAAAATCAACCGCGAAAGAGCAGGAAGTGCTTCGGCCCCAGAAAAGATTGCATGGATTAAAAAAAAAAAATAAAAAAAAAAAATAAAATTATTCGTAGCGATAGACTGATGAATTTTTGATAACGAAAAATCGCTTTTACATCCTGCCCAACCCTTGAGCCTGGTACCTTGCAAGACAAACGACACAGCTTTAATTAGGGTGCCGTTTGATCGATGAGCACAACTTTTTCGGAATATTTTGCGTTCAAACTATACCATCATAATTAACAATGATTATTATTATTTTATTACTAAATTTGTTAAGCATTTTAAAAAATCCAAAGTGACGTCTATATAAGAAAAAATTTAAAACAGCAACATAACGTCGACCTAACAGTGAAATAACGTAGCTGACATATTTTCAAAAAAGGATTGTCATACTAAAATGCTCGTCGTGAGAGTGTATCTGAATAGTTTCATCGAATGATGTTTTTGTTCAAGTTAAATTTCCTTGAAGTTAAAATCATCAAATTGCAGAGATCCTAGTATAAATTTGAATATTATTACGTTTTCTTTCTACTATCAGGGCATTTGCACTTACGTCAATTCACTGTTAGGACGACGATAATTGAATCTATGTTGTCCTATTCGTTCCTATAATAGATGAATAAATTTCATGTTCATTTCGAACTAAAATAAAATGTGTATATTTCCGATATTCCTACAAATATGCAGAATAAATTGTACTTTGAATTTCAGCAATAGCGGGTTTATGAAAAAAATTATAGCACAATTAGAGACAAAATATTTGTTTTACAAAACTTTGAAATTAAAATGTATTTTGCATTTATCTAAAATTTAATTTTACAATATTTAGAAATTTCAAATTATTAATTCGTTTAGTTTTTATAATATTATTTTCCTTTCTTGGTATTTTGTCTGTTTTTCTTAAAACTACTCGTTTATTTATTATACATAATAGGTAATTTTGTTTTTGTTTCATTTATAAGTAATTTATAATAATAAAACATAACTACTTAAATTTTTATTTATGTATGTATGTAAGACGTTTAATAATGAAAATTGGTGCATAAAACTAAAATGAACAATAAAAAATCTAAATTAAAACTAAAATAAAATAATAATTTTGGTAGTGATCTCTGATTTTTTCGTGGTTTTAATTTAAAAATTCATTTCTATTATACACATTAATTACTTAATTTTAGTTATATAAATTTATATTAGAATTTCATATGAAATAAAAAATAACAAGGGGCCTTTTAATAATAATTATTTAAAATGCAAATATATAACTTAAGCGTATGCACTAGTTTTAAGTTTTTTATTGGCCCTTTTTCGGCCATCTTCATCATTATCGGAACTATCAGATTCTCGAGAACTATCGGATTTTGGATTTGTTAGCGACAAATCGCTTGTCTCGGCTGCGAATTTACCCGTAGCTTTAGCTCGTTCGAGTTGCCGTACTGGAAATAAAACAATCTGTAATTTAATATTTATTAAAAATATAATTAAAAGAAAATACTTTGACATTCTAATGCATTATTCTGTCGTTTTAAATCATCAATGTCTTGTTGATGTGAACTATTTTTTCGTCTCATGAACTGTATATATTCCGCTGCTTTTTTTAGTATTTGTGCACGACTGGCCTGAAATAAAAAATTTAGTTAGCTAGTTTTAATTTAAAGTCATAAATTTGAAGGCGGTCATTACATGCTTTACCTTTTCCCCTTGTAACGAAGGGACCGAGTCTCTCAGTGATGTGAAACTATCTTTTATGTGGTCACGCCGTTTCCTTTCTAATGCGTTATGGTGTGCACGTTTTTCAGCCTAGAAAAATTAATAAATTTCAAATATTTAGGGAATGTTCGCATTTCAATGGGCGACTACGTAGAAAAAATTGTATGCCATAAATTATCCCACACAAATATTTTAACAAATAATAACTTTCATTGGGCTCGAATCCTTGGTCTTCTATTTTTATTTTCATCTATGTGTTTATTAGTAAAGTAACTCGATAATTCAATATATAGCTCAAAATTCAATATATAACTTGCTGTATATTGAATTTTACACTTTTATTTTCGATAAACATTGACTATTCGGAGCTAGCCACTCACCATGGCACCTTTCTCTCAAACAGGATGTAATAAAACAGGATATCACAAAACCTACTCGGTACGGAACAGGAACGATTAAAACAGTACATCACAAAACAGTTCATAGTACACTAAAGTACATGACACAGAACAGGACCGATTAAGAACGGACAACATAAAACAGTACATAGTACAATAAAGAATATGTTATGGAACATGATATTTTAGGAGCTCGGGAAAGTATGAGTATTTCAAATCTATAGGATTAAAATGATTTAAATGGTTTTAAATGATTTTAAATGATTTAAAATGATGTTAGAGTAACGTCCTGTAACATGGCTAACTGTAATATGGCTGGCTTTCCAAACCAATTATGAAATTGTAATGATATGACTTTTAGATAAAGTTCTGAATAATATGATTAACAAAAATATTTTTATCAGTAAAACGAAATCCGAAATGTTGGTTGGAATTGAGACTGTAAAATATTGTTGGGTGAAGTTCTGAAATTTTGTATCGCTTAATTTATTAAATGTTTTTTTATTAAATACGATTAGTAATTAATATATTATCAAGCAATGATTTACCTTCACCTAAAATAAACAGAAAATATTTGTAATTTAAGATTGACTTAAAGTAAAAGTTTCCTTCCCTTAATATTTGAAAATAATAATTGAATATAAATCTGTATCGGTTCTACTCCATTACTGCGAAATATATCAAAAATACGAATTGAAAGCATTACAAAATAATCTCGCATAAACTTTTTCCAGTAAAATCGCGCGATTTTTTGTGTAAACTACTTATTCAAATAAGTGACCTCCCGAGGTACTTATTTGAATAAGTACGTCTCCACAAATAAGTATTCGTTTCGGAAAGAGCCATAGACTATTGTTTAGAATCATAACTAATGCAATTTCTGTCATTTGAACTTTTAAAACAAAATAATTCATTTTAATAATTGTCATTGTTATTTTTCAATAATGAAGGCTTTTAATTCCTAGTAACCAGAATTAAAATATTAGCTAATCCGCACCTTAGTGGATTTTATATTATACCGAAACACACTTTTTATAAAATCTGTATGATTTATATGAACATTATTTAAAAATAATTAAAATTACTAAATCCTTCCACATTCTTAAATGTTTTTCTAATTAAAAATTGATGTACTCAGCTACGACAAAAGGACAGTAAGAAACACAGGGAAAAATTCGGACTATCAATTAGAAATGACTTTTAACTGTTAAATCGTAATGACCTTTAACTGTTTAATTTTGTTTCGAAAAACTTTTTCTCCCTACTTAATTATTTTTCAGCGAAGACGATAATACAAGCTATTGTGAATTAAAATAAATAAAGTATTTTAATTTAATAAATAAAGATTCGTTGAATACGAATGTATTTTCTTTTATGTTCATGACGTGTATACTCGAAATTATGCGAACAATTTTCGTTTCGTTTATACTCGACATAAACAGTTAAAGAGTTAAACAATTTTTTTGGCATAAAAGAATTGCAAATTAAGTTATTAATATGGTAACATTGCCTATGAACTATTTTGATTTGTGTCCTCTTTTAATTTGTCCTGTTTGGTGCCATGCCATTGTACTTTAGTGTACTATGTACTGTTTTGTAATATTTTGTTTTGTGACATCCTGTTGTAAAATGTTCCGTTCTTTTTGGGATTTGAATAGTTCTTTAACTATTACATTTACTATGTATTATTCACTAGATTTAATTTTTCTAGTTAGATGCTTTCAGCTGAATTTTTCTTGATTATAATCTAATATTCATAATTTCATCAATATCAACGTTGAAATATAGAAAAATTCAACGAATCCAAGCAGTGGAATTGATTATTCAGACCATTGTATTCTTCCATCAACAATTGTCTCGATCTTGTTATGGTTAATGCTTTGCTTAGCTAATACTCCGCGGCGATTACAAGCTTAAAATTTAGGTTAAATAAAAACAATGTATATTTGGATATCCGGTTAAGGATTTGATTCCGCACCAGCTCAGAGCCAGTTTGATTGGTTCTGGTACACTTTACTCAAAGAAGCAAATATTTCCGATGTTTGTCTAAACCATCTTTATCAGTTGAATATAGTTTTACTATCAGTATTCGTCTCAGTTATGTAAATACCGTATATGTAGGTAATTATAATTTAGCGCATTGGCAATAAGCAACAGTCATTAATTATATATAAAAGAATCGGAAATACAACGAAACATCGACGTTCCTTAAACCTCCATCTAAGGCAAGGAATAGCAGAATCACGATCAAATGCCTTAGACTTATGTCATAGGCAGACTACTGGTTTCATAACTATAGTTTCGAGATCATGAATTCCTAAATGAGAACTCAAAAAATACTAAAATTTCTTTTGTCTTCTCAAAAATGTCAAGATTGATATTTAAATGACTTTTAAATTGTCGGAAATGACTTATACATTGACAGAACAGAAAAAAATTTGTTCCCGCCAACTAAATATGTGTATAACTATATGTGTATAACTAGATTTGCTAGATTTGCTTTGGCTTTGGGAGCACAAAAATGGCTCGGGATGAGCAAAAATATCTCATTCCGAAACTATGTATAAACCTAGTTGTAAATCATGGTTAGGCATGACTAACTATAGTTATGAAACTAGTAGTCTGTCTATCTCTATAGCATTAGATGTAATGTTTTTAAGTTATTATGATAGATCATCACACGTGAAACATTGAACTAGACACTTCAGCTGAAACTCAAACTACTATTATAGCGAACTGTGATTTGGAAAATATACACATTTATATAATTTTTTACATTGTTTTGTGATGATGATGATTTTTCGTTTTTGTAACCTAGGTGTGTCTATTAAAGAGAAAGCTTAATAAAACCAAATACATATTATGTAATAATAGATACAAATTAATTGCACTCATTAGCCGGGCTCCATTGGCGTTAGCAAAGTACATACTTGCAAATATTTGTGAATAGATGTTCAATGGAACGCAAATTCTGCAAATTTCTTGTTTGCATTTATTTACACTATATCACCATTATGGTATGGCATTCAGTAAAGGCGCGATCAACGGCTCCTAATATTTCTGACAAGTTTATAGATCTCCGCTCCCTACAGAGCCTTTCTCAGACGGAACAAGCCGGAGCGACCTACCTAAGCCATTATGTATAGAATTCCATTAGATCCGCAAATATGATTTCCCAAACACTAAAGGCTACCAATATTTCTTTACTGATGGTATGTGTAACGAATCTAAATAAAAACCTAATTAATATCTAAAATAACAGCAAACCTTTACTTCTCCATTTGTCGATTGACGCGTTTTTGAAGCGTAACCAATTTCTGAACTCAAAATGTATCCCATTGACTTCCCAACAAAAACATGTAGGTGGAAAGTACCTAGCTTTGAAGGAAGGAAATTTAAAAAGGCACACCATGGTGTAAAATTTATTGTACGGACATCTACCTAAAGGACAATATTATTGTAAATAGACAAAAAAAGAGCAGAGAAACTGAATTGATTCATTCTGTTGACAAACCGTACCGCAAGAGTTGAAAATCACGGGCTAATTAATTATCATAAAAAATTGCGAATGGATGCAAATCATCGTACAGCAATTTAGAAAATCCCATAAAATATAATTTTAATTATACTCCAAAGTTGGTCTCTCATTTATAAATACATAAAAAAATTTATTTTATGTTATATTTCTAAAATTTCATAATTACCTGAGAAGTAAAATATTGATTTCCTTGTGCATTTTTAGGTTGTGATGATTTCGTGTCCGAATCGTTGTCGTCCTAAAATTTTATTTAATACAAAATATAATTATATACATATTTCACATCTTGTACAATATATTGTAATATATTTTAAATACAAACAAGCTTCAATAAGATTTTCGTCGACACTTACATCACTTTCAATGTCAATATCCCTATCATCGTCGCTCATTTTGCTACTTGAATTTGACAAATTATTTATGGGTAAATAATCCTCGCTATTAAATCGCATTCAAAGGCTGTTTGTAAAACAATTATCGTTTTTTATTTTTAATTCGTGAGTTTCCTTCCACTTTATTTAAATAAAAATATTTTTAACAATAAACAATTAGAAAAAACGTCATTGCGCTTGTCTCTACATATATACAACATGTCATGTGTTTTAATTTTATATTTCGCTTTTGGCAGACCTGTACTTTTCTGTGTTTGTCAAACTGTTTTTCTCCCCCAGAGGAGCGCACTTGATAAATGTTGTAAAATTTTAAATCGATATTAACTAACTACGAACTAAAAATATCAATTTTTCGATCAGATTTTCGTATAATAAAATGATACTTATCGTTTTTAGGCTCAAAAAGAGGATTCCTTGTTTTGGTATGCATTAAATATTTTTTTTATTATGTATTATACGATTATACGATTAACATGCGACCAGCATTTGTCTTCTGCAAAATGAAAGAGATATATCATTGACTTTTTTGCGTATGAGAGACAAGAAAAGAAATATATTCATACAAAATTTTGCAGAAAACTTTTTGAGCCACTACACCGCCAAAACCACTATAAAAATGAAAATGCTGCCATAAAATATATTCGATCCGAGTATTTTTGTGGCAATATATTAGAAAATTAACAACAAAAATTATTTTATATTTATAAATGTTAAGGAATCATAATAAAAAAAGACGCATTAGATAAAAATGTAAATTTTGCATTTGAATTAATTAAAAATAAATTAATAATTTTCCTATAAAGAAATTATGGCATTACAATATATGTTTATTTCTTTCTGGCATATTGAACATTTTTATATAGCGGATGCTTCATATTTACCTGCAAAAATTTGCAGAAGAAAACAATTTTCTACATGTAAATGCCCCATTATAATTCTAAAATAAATGTACAATTAATGTTAATAACAAAATATTTTAGTTTTATTTAGAATAAAAGTATTTTAAGAACTCATCTAAAGTACTTACATGGAGTTAAAAGTATTTCTTCGGCGTACACTTTTTATATGTTGAAAAATCGGTAATTAGAAAAGGAACTAGAAAAGAGAAAACTAGATATTTCTTTTTCAAACTGATGAAATTTTTCCAATGTTAACTTTGCTTCAACACCAGTTCTGGAAGTACTTCAACGTTTGCTGTTAAAATGGTAAATGTTTTCTTTCAATCAGAAAAATTGTAAACTAAAGTCAAATAAATACTAATTTAGAAACACAAGAAATATTTTACATTTAGAAATACAAAAGCTTCGAATGAGCTAACATCAATGCTGTACTAATCAAATGAACAGAACAGTTAGAATTATCATTTGGAATGCGATTTGATTGCCAAAGCATGTTCGAGAGCTAGACATTTTTCTAAACTTAGCAAAAATATTTACTTCTAGCATACGTAGTGACGTTTTTCAATAAATGAGGTTTGCATTGAAGCTAAATGAGATTCCGAAACAAGATTTATATATATATATATACATATATATATATATATATATATATATATATATATATATATATATATATATATATATATATATATATATATATATATATATATATATATATATATATATATATATATATATATATATATATATATATATATATATATATATGTATATATATATATATATATATATATATATATATATATATATATATATATATATATATACATATATATATATATATATATATATATATATTTATATATATATATATATATATATATATATATATATATATATATATATATATATATATATATATATATATATATATATATATATATATATATATATATATATATATATATATATTTATTATTTTTTTTCTTCTAGTAGGGGGAAAATCCTCATGGACGTTGTGCCGGACTTCTACCGACTAAAAACCACCTACCTCACCTCCTCGCAGCGACCGGTACCACAAATTTGTTGCATTTCTTCGACCGCGGGATGACTATTGTCCTCTAGTTTTGTTCAGAGCGACATGGTCGCTTGTTCCCTCATTTTTATGGTTAGTATTACTCTAATCATCCTACTTATAGCATACCAACCATTCTCGTCCGCCAGTATCCTCGAAATGATTGTACCTGGTGTTATGGCTCCTACAACATCTGTACACTGCTTTCGCACTTGATCCCACCTTGCACAGTAGAATATCGTGTGCTCTGGTGTATCCTCTTCGGTACAGTATAAGCAATTAGGTATATCCTTGATATGCACTCTGAATAGGTAGCTGTTGAAACAACCGTGACCTGACAAGAACTGATTGAGATGGAAGTTCACCTCCCCATGTTTACGCTCCACCCATTCCTTTAGCCTCGGGATGAGCTCCCTGGTCCACGATCCAGTATCAGCGCTCTCCCATCGAGTCTGCCATTCTTGCATTAATTCTGATTTGGCCTCAACGCTTGGGCTTCCCTGAAAAACTGCTACTCTATATTTCGCCAGCACCGTGATCGGCGGCATATTAGCTATCACGAGAACTGCTTCCTTTCCAACTGTTCTGTATGCACTGCATACACGCAGTGCTAGGGTCCGTTGCACACACTCCAACTGTTCACGCGCCTTTGCAGTGTCTAAAGCTCGTATCCAGATGGGTGCCCCATAAAGTATTGAGGATAAAAACACTGATGAGAGCAATTTTCTTTTACTAGCGCTTGGTCCACCAACATTCGTCATCAATCCGATGAGCCCTTTTGTCGTCCGAGTCGCCTTTGCTACAATTTGCCTTACGTGTTCTTGGAAACAGCGACGGTAGTCTAGCCATATACCCAGATATTTAATGTGTGTAGTCGGCTTTACTTTGATTCCATCCACGTTGAAATCCATCGAGTTGAGAACTCTGCGGCCTGTCATTACCACTGCTTCAGTTTTCTCTGGGGCCAATTGCATTCGGTGATTGTGAAGCCACCTAGAAATCACCTCTATTGCTGCATCCACTCGTTCCACTAGTTGTAGTTCATGTCTGGCGGAGACAACGAGTGCCAAATCAATTGCGTAGCCCACTAATTTGGCATCTTCGGGCAAAGGAATTCGAAGAATGCCATCGTACAAGATATTCCAAAGCATCGGTCCCAATATGGAACCTTGGGGAACCCCGCTCGTGACATCCATCTGAGTAGCAACACCTCCAGCTTCCACAATGATTCGTCGTTCACTCAAGTAACTTTGAAGTACCCTCCTCAAATATGGACTAACTTGGAAGTTATAAAGTTCTTGTAGAATTAACTCCCATGATGCGCTATTAAAGGCGTTTCTTATATCCAGTGTGATTACTACTGGGATACGCCGCGTATATTGTGTACCATTAGCGGCTGAATCTATAAGCTTCATAACCTCCACTATAGCATCTATTGTGGAGTGCCCTGCTCGAAATCCAAACTGATTATCAGCGAGTCCACCTGCCCTATCAATTTCGTCGATCAGTCTGCGTAATAGCAAATGTTCGAAAAGCTTTCCGAACGTGTCCAGCAGACAGAGTGGCCTGTAAGATGTCGGTACGCCATCCGGTTTTCCATCTTTCTTTAACAGCACCAATCGCGCCGTTTTCCAGATGCGAGGGAATTCCCCCTTCTCTAGAATGGAATTCATCACGTCTAGCACCTTTTTTGGGTGGGTTTCCGCCGCGATCCTAACGGCCTCTGATCGAGTTTCATCTGGCCCGGAACTTTTCTTCGTTTTCAATTTCCGCCATGCCATACCATGCGGTCGTATGTTTTCATGTTCCACTTGGTCGTGCGTTGGAAAGAGCGAGGCCACCACGATGTTAGTGATATCTGCGGGTAATGTAGGCGTTTTTCGTCCGAATTTTTTCATCACGATCTTATATGCATCTCCCCAAGGGTCCTCTTCGATTGTATTACAGAGGAGTTTCCAGCAGTTCTTTTTCGATTTCGCGATCGCCTTTCTCATGCATGTGCGAGCGCTCTTCAAATTATGGTGAAAGGTTCTGTCTGCTTGGCTGCTAGTGCGCCTGTTCTCTCTTGTAAGCCTTCGCCTGGCGTGATTGCAGCGTCTGCGAAGTTCAGCGATTTCTGGAGTCCACCAGTAGACAGCTTTTCGTCTATTTCCGCTTCTAGATTCTAGCGCCTCTTCGCATATTCTTCTGACAGTTGTTACTAATTGTGTCGGTGTTATTATGCTAGGGGCGCCAAGGTGCTGTTGCATCGCGCTACGAAGGCGCGTCTGACTCTTTTCCCCAACCTGCCAGCCTCGGTTGACTGGAACGCTAGTCCCCTGAAGTCTAGCTGGTGTCGCTGTGTTTATTTCGACCATAATATATCGGTGGTCACTAAGACTTTCTTCATCCAAAACTTTCCAGTTTTGAATTCGATTTATGGTGTTTTGTGAGACGAAGGTTACATCTAGGAACGAGCCATAGTTTCCTCTTTCGTATGTAGGTGATAGCCCCGTGTTGACACTGCTAAGGTTACAGGATGCAGCCCAGTCTGCCAGTTGCTGACCTCTATTGTCTAATACATCTCCGCCCCACTCTGGAGATTTTGCGTTAAAGTCAATATATATATATATATATATATATATATATATATATATATATATATATATATATATATATATATATATATATATATATATATATATATATATATATATATATATATATATATTCCAGGAGGAAACGCTAAAGTTGAATCTATCGTAATTGTTAAGAATAATATTAAACATTACGAAGAACCCAGTATCGAAACAGAAATAATGCAAGTTAACAAAATAAAAGTTGAATCCAATCAATAATAGAAATTTCTGTGCCTCCTAGTCCCACACGTCATCATTAAAAAGGAAGGCTACCGTCGACTTTTTCAATCACTACACTGAATTTTAACATAAATTCATAACCGATGATTTTAATGCAAAGTATTCCAATTGGGGATTAACATCTAAAGGAAAAAATTATTTAATACAGCTCGCGAGAACAACTGTGAATTTTACTCTGGCGATAAACCAACATAGTGGCATTCATAAAATAACGGTGTCGTTTTTGTACCAAAAATGACAGCGCTAGCTGGCGAGGTGAACAATAATTTTGTATACATATACAGTGTATAATATACAATTTTATATTTGTATTGTATTTTTTCTCTCATGTGTCTGTGCATTATGAATGTCAATTTTATGATGGCAAGTACCAAAATAAATGTTGAATATGTATAATGCTGACTTCTGCCTCACCTCTTCTATTCGCTTGCTTTTGAGCAGTGGAACCGATTGTTTACTATGTGATTTTTATGTTTAATTTTCAAATATTTGAACAATACGAAACCAAATTAAGGTCGATTCTACTTTACAACAATGTTGGCAACAAAAAATGTTTGGCAAAAGAAGCGATTAGTACATTGCGATTTTCATTTGAAAGAAAAGAACAGAAATATAAACAAACAAAATTTTGTTGGGTTTATTGTCTTTTTTTGAGCAATTGTTTGAGCAGAAACGTAAAACATCCTATAAAATATACTCGAGCCGACTATATTTTATGGTAACAATCAAAAAATCCACAACGAAAATGGCGCTAGATGTCATATGTTTATAGCAGGAAAATAATAAACCACAATGTCGAATGGTAAGATTTTTATATTATGTTTAATTATTAATACATAATTAAATTATTATTTAAATTTTAATTTATTTTTTATTTTAGCTAAAAAAGTAATTATACTCAATAATGAAGGAAGTTGTGACTTCGCCCGTTACATTTAATAATGGTAATAACATATTTCGAAATTAAGGTTATGTATTTTATAACAAATATTTTTATTTTAAAATATTTTTTATTTAAGAAGTCAATTATAGTGACGAATATATGTATACTGAGAGAGAATGGGAAGAGGAAAACCTGCGCCGGATTGAATATGGTAAATGTTAACTACGAATACTGTGCAAAATTGAATATACAACATACTCGAATATAAGTTATTTTAAAAATTTTATTTCCAAAATCTGATATCGTCTTCCCAGAGGAAAACAGGGAGTGGGAGGTATCTTTAATTTATTTTAAATTTTTAATTGATTATTGTGTGCATACCAATAACCTCTATTTGTGTTTATTTTATTTTAGAAGAGCTAATTGATGCTGTACGACAACATCCATGTTTGTGGGATATTCGTAATAAGAAATATCGTAACAAAACGATAAGGCAACGACTTTGGGAGGATATTGCGGTTTCGATAGGTATTATAACATCATACAAAAATAAAATAAAAATTAAACTAAAATTGATTTATTTACAACTTTAGCACAACAAAAACCAACGCGGCAGATATAAAAAAAAATGGGAGTCGCTGAAAAGCTGCTACATGCATTCGAAGAAGGCAACCCCACGTAGCTCTTGCAAGCAGATAAAATAATTTGGAAAGGGCCCTGCATTTTTGGATGACACCTTCGAGTCTAGAGCGTAAGTAAAATAATCGAAATGAAATGTAAAATGGGTAGGTAATTAATGTTTACAATGATTATTTTTTCATTTCAGAACATCTTCGTTATTCAACATGGAATGTACAAATACAGACGATATAGCTTTGGAAGTAGCCCCGTACCGCCCCGGAAAAGTGTGTAAAGCGATTACAATCAATATTAAAACTAAGTACATATGTAAATAAATGACTTTGTTTTAAATATATATTTTCAGCAAAAAACCGGTGGATGAAAATTACAAAATTAAAAAACAGGCATTGCAAATTTTAACCAACCAAACTATGCCGCAGCCAGCACCAGCCCTAGCCACCAGAACATCCCACGATGTTTTTGGTGGATACGTAGCATTACAATTAAAATCATTGAGAATTCTAATGAGGCAGAAATGGAAATTATGAAGATTTTGTATAACAAGAAAAAATTACAAAACGCTAAAAAACATAGAAATAGATTATATAGAATGAATGTAATGAGCTGTCAAGTGAGTCAAATTCGGAGGGTAAAAGAGAAAGCATATAAATTAACAGGGTCGTATTTAGAATTTTTTTCAACCGAATGCAATGAAGTTAGGAAGTTAAAATTAAAAAATTATTTAAATTTTATTACATTTTTATTTCTTTAATAAAAGTACTTTAATTATTTGTATTTAAATATAATATTATGTATATAATAAATAGTAATTATAAAATCACTACGCTGATTTATTTTACATTCTTTTAAAATGTAATAAAGAAACAAACTGGTTTCTTTTTGTTAATTTATATGACCTTTGGTTACAAAAATAATTCAACCGGATGTCATAATATTTTTCTATGACAGAATGAGCTAAAAAATTAAAGTGTTCTTGCGAATGACTATATTGATCTTTATCATTGAAAATATTCACACTTATTTGGTTGTAAAGAACGTTATAACAAATTTGTTTAAACAATTTAGAACTATATTGTAGTTGCGTTATGTTTTTGTGGTCCGCAATAGCCAGTTCCCGTTTTAATATTGCTTCGGAATATTAACAAACTTTCAATACTGACGGCCAAGCAGTTAAAAGACCACCTCTATTTTTTAAATTGATTAGCGATTTATAAGAATTACATTGTTGTATTAATTTGCAACAGTCCTCACAATTCAATTTTCTAAATAAATATCGGACTATAATCCCCCTATGTATTCAATAGGTTAGGTTAGGTATTCAATAACATTAATTGAAAATTCACTTAGTATAATTGGGTATCCAAAAAAATCTTCGTCATACATACTAGAATCGTCTAATTTAGAAATTTCTTGGCCAATTGAAATATCATCTGATGAGGCTTCAACCATTGCTTTTTCAATTCTCCATAATTTGGTAAACTAAAAACAAATGTTTACATTATAATTTCTGTAAAAAATTGTATTTACAGTACATATTCCAAAATAAATATAAATTATGAAAAGCAAAGCACTTAGCACATGAAATAAAAAAGAAAACTGCGGCACTGGTAATAACATATGTTTACAAAGCGATAAAAACTCACGCCAACAACCAAAATTGTTTTCTTATTTTTTTCTGATTTATAACTTAAATTAAGGATAATTTTACCACAAATCACTTTATTTTTAACATAATTTACATTTTATTTTTATAAACACTTACTGATTGTACGAAATTCCTTCTTGTAATTTTTTAGACGCGTTTTTGTAGTTTTTTACAAGACACTTCATCTTATTAAATGTTTATAATTTTTATTACTAAAATGATACACTGTGGACTGTGTGCACTAACTATTTTAATAATATTTTAATTGTTTTTTGATTATTTTAATTAATATTTTCAAGAATTTTTAAGAGCACAAAATTTAACACGTCACTTTAAACAAAAACTGGTTTGAGGGGTTTTTGTTTTGAGATATGAGACCGCCATATGCATTTTTTATATAACCATCCTGCTCTGACTTGCTTCATATTAGCTTCACATGAAATAGCAAATTTTATATGGGAAAAATCTTTACATTCATTCTATAGTATATAATTCTATGTAAAAAAAGAATTGAATTTTAGAATAATTATTTTTTTTATGTTTTTTGTTATATTATTTATGAGAATACACAGATTAAATTTTGTCGTTTTGCCACGGTACCGCCCCTTCTTTATTTATTTATTTAAAGAAATCTATTCTCTGATTTACATGTATGATTTCAAATAATTTAATTTAAAACAAAAATATTAAAAATTCAAATAAAGAACTTTAAAACATAAAAATATAAATCAAATTTTGATTTAATAATTAAAAATTTTAAAAATAATTCTTAAGGATATTTTTGAACTTGTCCTTTGATAAATTAATGTCAAATAGGTCGTCGACGATGTTGATGATTTAGACAGCCTATTAACGGGGTTATTTTCTCGATTGTTTGTGGAATGGTGTTCTAGTGCTAAAAACTCATGGTTTCGAAATGTTCTGCAAGGCACATGAAGTGATATGTTTTCCAAAATGTATGCTAAATCAATATGACTAAGCAAAACGTTACCAATGAAAGCCGCACCTAAGAGAATTCGTCTATTTTCAAGCGTGCATATTTTGTAATACAATTTTCAATATGCCTATTGAAATTGGCATTTTCGACAAATGTAACACCTAGATCTATGATGACTTTGTAGAAAGTAATTAGATTTCTCTTACGATGGAAAGACATGATTTTGCATTTCTTAATATTTACGTAAAGCGAGTTTCGATCACACCACTCACTTAATCTATCGATGTCTTCTTGAAGTTTCTTCGTATCTAGCATTCCATTAATAATTCGATAAATTTTCACGTCATCAGCAAATATGAGCACGTTTGAGTTTTTGATTATCTCGGTTATTTGATCTATGACAACAATTAATATCCACGGCCCGATATGAGATGCTTGGGGAACACCAGACGTAACTTTAATAACGTTTGATTTCTCATTTCCCATTATTACAAATTGTCGCCAGTTTGATAAATAAGACTTGAACCAATTTATGTAATCGAGTGAAAACCCAAATGCGAATAAACTGCGGAGTGCTTTTTGATGGCAGATGGAATCAAATGCTTTACTGAAATCCGTGTACGCTACATCAACTTGATGATGGTTTTCTATCTCATTAATCATTTTACTGGTGAATTCAACAAGATTAGTTGATGTGGATCGGCCAGGCATAAACCCATGCTGGTTTATTGATATATGACGTGCAATTGCGGATTTAAAGTTGTTGCATAAAACTAATTCAAACAATTTTGGAATTGATGATGTAGCTGATATTCCTCTGTAGCATGTAATGTCGTCTCGTTTGCCAGATTTAAAAATTGGTGTAATTTTTAAAATTTTCCAGTTTTCGCGAAACACCCCGGTGCTTATGGAGTGGTTGAATAGGTAACATAATGGAATTGCTAAAACCACAGCGTACTCTTTCAGAATAGGAGACGGTATATGTATTGTCAAGACCACAACCGTCTCCAAATCCCTTTAAAGCCGATAAAATATTATCCTCAAATATAACAGGAGGAGTTATTGATACGTTGTTATTGCTGGATTGTTCGTACATTCCACTAGTAACGCTTGGTTTATAGACTGATTGGAAAAACTTCGCGAACATGTCAGCTATATCTTTGGAGTTTGAGGAACTGGTATTGTTATATGTCATATTTGCAGGGTATCCGTCAATTTCCCGTTTATTTCTAAAGTATTTCCAAAATTGTTTTGGATTTACTTTGATTTTTCCTTGAATTTGAGCGAGATACGACCTGTATTTTGATTTGAAGTAAATTTCAAACTCTTTACTATGTTGTAGAAACATTGTTTTGTCGGCTTCTAACCCGTTTTTCAACATTTTGGCATACGCTTTCGACTTCCGATTTTTTAAGTTAACTAGTCTATTATCAATGAGTGTGAGCATTTTGTGGCTTACAGCACATAGGTACATAAAGTTCGAAGCCTGGCTGCATAATGTCATTAAATTTATCAATATTTTCGTTTATATCATTGGAATTGAGAGTTGTTTGCCAGTTGATGGACTCTAGGTAACGTTGTAGCCCAGCACGGTTTGTTTTTTTGAAGTTGTATTTGATTGGTTGTGTGTGTTCCGAACTCGGTATTAAATTAGTTGATTCAAATACAATATCTAAAAACTTTTGTGATTTATATCATTAATTACAAAAGGTAACACGGATTCTGAAATTTTGAAAGTGTCAACGTCGTTGCTGAAGACAAGATCCAGTAATCTATCAGGATTATTAGCAATTGTGTTTATCTGGTTTAAATTATAACCGAGCATGGCGTCCACAGATAAAGATTCGGCATCTGTTGTTAAATTACTCGGAAAAATACAATTTAGTTCCG